>MU186789.1:0-23846 GCA_016904865.1 Pissodes strobi | reverse complement strand
TTTTTTTGGGACACTTAAAATAAAAAAGTTATAGGGGGGCGACATTATAGGGGATCACCCTGTACGTCACATTTTCGAGAAATGGTTCACATAATTTAGATTAAAATCAATAACTTGAACAGATTAAAATAAAAGCATGGTACCAAGACCCACGTTTTGGATGACACAAGTGTCCAAAACAAAATTGTTTTGTTTTTTTTTTCATCATATAGCTAAGGACCACCCTAATATCTACTTGTAGAACATATATTAATCCCTGATTTCCATCTACATCAATCTCCCTGTAATCTATATCCGAAGTTATGTGTGTTTCAGCCAGACATATCAGCAATGGTCTTCAATCAATTCTAATTCCGTTTTATGACACAAAAGGCTTGCTATATTTAAGTACATAAAAGTTTCTGCTTTGGTTGCTATTTTGAACTGAAAATACTGGAGTAATTTAATATTTGATGAAGCTGCTCATACCGAATAGCCTATTGGGTAAAACTTCCCTGACTAAGGTAAAGCAAATTGTAGACTTTATGGAATCTAATTAATGCCAATTAATACCCTATCAATTGGTGAATGTTTTTCTTTTGGTCTAACTTGAAGTAACAAAGCCCATATGCACAATTCATAAAAAATTGTGAATTAGTATCATTGTTTTATTTGCCCATATAAAATTATAAAATACAGTTATAAATCTAATTAAAATTTTGACAAAAAGGATTAACTCCCGATTATAAAAACCGTTAATCTGTTGATACAGATGAAATAACCCTTAAACATCTAATTTATATAAAATAAATCCAAAAAAAAAGCTAATAATAATAAGTAAAAGAAAATTATTCCAGAACGGGAGAGCGACAGATGCGGCAGCGGATAAACGAACCAAGGAGGGTATCGCCCAATATTCAAGACCCCAAAAAAAGCGAAATACCGAATTTTTTTTGACAAAGTCCTTAACTAATACCAAATAAGAAATTTTTAATTTTTTTTTTTAATTTTTATTATATTTTTTTTTTTATTTTTTTTTAATTTTTAGCCTATTTTGCATCTGATGTTAATTAACCTATTCTTTGTTCAACTAGTAACTGTGATTTGATTTTTTTAGAAAATATTTTTAAAGATAGCTGTTTAATACAGGATGGAATACTATTCCACATTTTAACCCCCTCAAATTTAAAAGAACGCTGAAATGATGCGGTTCTATGGCGTGGCACAACAAAAATATCATTATTTCGCGTCATATGTCTATGCTCAAAATCCAAAAATTCATTTCGCAAGTTTGCCGGTTGGTCTTCCTTTATAATCCGATAAATAAAGTTAAACATATGATGTTTTCGTCTATTTGTCATATTTAATAAATTATTGTCATTAAGATATGGCGTTATATGGTTTCTATATGGGATATTATAGGCAAATCGCATACAGGAATTTTGAATTTTTTGAATTGCTCTTTTGGTGTTTGCATACAAAGAGCTACCATATACCACATCACCGTAATCGAATAATGATAAAACAAGGCTTTCACAAAGTAGATATTTTTGTTCCGTGGACAGGTTCCGTTTAAGTTTAAAAAGGTTTTTCAGGCGTAAATAGGCTGCTCTAATTTTGTTTTTCACATGGGGTTCAAAAGAGAGAGAACTGTCAAATATGATTCCTAAATTTTTTGCCTCTGAAACAATTGGAACTGGGGTGTTATTTATATGAATATTTATACGATCTTCAAGATTTTGCCTTAAATTATTATTCGAACACATCAAAAGAATTTTAGATTTTTCAGCATTTAATTTAAGGTTGTGATTGTTTGCGTAGTTTTCTAGATTCATTAAATCGAATTGAAACTTACGTTGAAATGAATTATTACTGTCTTCAATAGAAACTGGAATATACAGTTGTGAGTCGTCAGCATACTGCTGCAATGTGGAATGTTTTACAGCTTTACACATGTCTGCCACGTAGAGTGAAAAAAGTAAGGGAGACAGTATAGAACCTTGAGGTACGCCTTGATTTGATTGTCTAAACTCTGAACATTGTTTTTCTAACTGTAGGACTGTCATAACACAACTTTCACGATTACATAGATATTCCTTAAAGAAGTTAATACCATATTCAGAGATTCCAAAATACCCCAGTTTAGCCAACAACATTTCGTGATCAAGTGTGTCAAATGCTTTACTAAAGTCGAGCAAGGCCACACATGTCGCTTGATTTTGCTCTTCATTCACTCTTGCGTCATTTAATATTCTAACTAA
This sequence comes from Pissodes strobi, assembly GCA_016904865.1. Taxonomy (NCBI): domain Eukaryota; kingdom Metazoa; phylum Arthropoda; class Insecta; order Coleoptera; family Curculionidae; genus Pissodes; species Pissodes strobi. The sequence goes on along the minus strand of MU186789.1, from coordinate 21,606 downwards.
GCATGTTGATGTGCTAAAGTTCTTTCTAAATCCTGACTGGCAATCGGGAATCAAATTACAAGTTTCAACAAAATTAGAAATCTGGTTGTAGATATGTTTTTCAAGCACTTTGGATACTGCAGGTAATATACTGATTGGTCACAAATCCTTGTATTCTTTAGGTACTGAGTTTTTTGCAATAGGTTTAATTATAGCTTTCTTCCATAAATTTGGATATTTTTGCTTAAGTATGCATTCATTAATTATATGTAACAACGGATTTAAGCAAAATCGAGAACAAAGTTTAATGTCTTTAATTGAGATACCATCAATTCCCACGGCATTGGATTTTATTGAGGAGATTATTTTAGTTAAATTAGAATATTCAAGAAGTTGAAACGTTAACACTTCATTGCTTCTCTACTTACTGTATCCGGATGGGCATTAATACTATTAAAGAATTTATGAATTTCGGTTGGATTTAATAGATTATTTGGTATAGAATTTTGATTTTTATTTTTTGTTAAATGAAGTTTGTCTGCTACTCCCCAAAAATCCTTTCCTTTTTTATCCGACAGTTCATTAAAAAAGGTAATTTTTTCTCTAATGATTGCGTGTTTTGTGTAATTTCTTAGTTCTCTATAATACTGCAAATGCGCTGGAGATTTAGTTTTTAAATATTTTTTATGAGCTCGGCCCCTGAGTTTGATTAAACTTTTTATATTTTGTGTTATCCAAGGACAAAATGGTTTTTCCTTGATCATAATGTTATATTTCTTACTTGGATTCTGACATGGCCTCTTCATCTTCATCATTTTTAATATCAACTTCCTCATGACTTACAACGCCCGATTGTATTAAATCGTAATCATTACACTTTTCCTCATTGGATATTCTATAAAATAAAATAAATTAACTTTCAGAGTATCAATGTACGTGTTTATGATATTCTAGTGTTACTAGAATCCACCAGTATTTGTCGGCAATTTAAAATTATATAAAATTTAGAAATAACAAAACAGCTCACTTATATATGAAAAAAAACAAAAAATCATAAAGATAAGACGCAATTTAGAAAAAAGTGACTTACACAAAATTTAAATTAACAATTTATGATTTCGTGGGAAGGTCTTTCATGTGATCATAACAATTATTATTAAAGTCATAGTTACTTACAAATCCGGTTCGGTTTTAATATCATTGATTCCTCTAGTAATGGTGGCGTGTTCATCTAAACCACCATCAGCTTCATTTGAAGATCCGCTAAAAATAATATATACACCAGACATTATTCATATGAAAGAAAATGCAGTGAACTTATGTTATAAATTAATACTAAACTAATTCAGTGTTAATAATAATCATTATGGGTGTTATACACTGATACAATGCAAAATCCTTTTTACCTGTCATCTAAAACATCCGTCTTTCCAGTTTCAAAAGTTGCGTTTTCATATCTGATTGAAGAATGTTTTTTAAAAGAAAATAGTATTTTTCCTAACAAGTGTGGAAAATTTTCCGCACGAAACTGCCGTTGACCGAACGACGCGAAGAGGAGTTCGGGCGTCGTTCGGTCAAGCAGTTGAGTGGGGAAAACGCATTTTCCACAAGCATTAGGAACAATTCTTTTTCTACAAGCGTGCGGAAATAACCTGAGTCCAATAGTTCCACTTCATATTTATTTAAAATTTTAGAATTATTTATTGTTTATATGGTGATTTGTGATAAAAGTTGCACTGACCAAGTTGGTAGCAGGTGCTAACTGATTGTTTCCGTTCGGCATCATATTGACCCTATTTGGCGTTATAGTAATTTCTTCGGATTCGATTGTTTGGATGCCGGTTCCTGAAGACGCACTGGGCCACTGTTCTGGAGACATTGAGCTTTATTGAAAGGTGGTTGGAGGCCGTGAGCAAGTTGAAGGACAAGGTGTTGGGCTTTCTTCGGAATTTAGAATTATATTCGCCATTTTTTTTTCTTCTTATCTTCAGAGTCTTCTAAATATCTGCTACATTAGTAGAGAGCCATCCTTCATGGCGTTTCAAGTTAGTTATGCCTATTCCGGCGTCCGCCAGGATAATGCCAGATGACCGCCTATAATAGTGCCCCATATACTGTTCTGGCTTAGGCAATTTTATATATGCTGCAACTTCCGATGGCATTTTCCCATATTTATTAATATCAATGCATTGACCAGTACATTTTCCGTTTTGGTAGTTAACAAAAAATCATTTGTGAGGAGTACCTTTGGGAAGTAACAAAAACTAAATTTAGGTTGATGCCGCCAGTGACAACAAAGTTTCCGCTGTGATGAGTTTTGTTGTCTGGGATCTTAAAAACAACCATAGAATCCTGTTCTTGGATAATGTCTAATGTTAGATTTAACAATTCTTCAAGCTCCGGCAACCCCGATGATTGTAGCAACTTTCACTAACAAGTATATAAACATGTTCTTTTTAACTTTATACATTGTTTTTAGCATCGAAAACCTCGACCATAGAGTTGATGGTTGGCACGTTTTCCAAAGCTCCGATAAATAAACTAAAATTACCTCCTCTTTTTCACGATTGGTTATTTTCTTTTTTAGGCACCACTGGTTAAACATTTCATATTCCGTGAAATACCGTTTTTCAAATTTTTCTGGTAAAAACGAATTAACTTCTTTGCGGCTTCAATGGTCTCGTCTCGGGCTCCCTCTATCGAGGTTCCTTCATACATTTTTTTGTGATACAATTATAAACTATAAACTTGACGAAAATACTCGGACTCAAATTGAATTTTAACACTAGTACAAAGACAATAATAATAAAGGACTAGTATTAGTTTGACGTCGTCATTTTTGACAATCAACAAAAGTAACATTACTAGATACATAGGTAGTAATTATGTAGGTAAGTATTATAAGGTAATTAATTAAATTAAAGGTGTTGAATATTTTCAGCACTAGTGCTGAAAATATTTTCCGCACTAGTGCGGAAAATTTAATTATCCACACTAAAATAGTGTTAAAAATAAAATTTTTCGCACGCCTGTAGAAAAAATTACTTCTGTTTCAGATTCTCTACAAAATACATTCTAATAAGTATTGGCTAAACTTTTAAATACATTTTTTTAATAACGCTCAAGAGCTTTATTGTATTATTTATAGTATAATATTGTATACGAAAATTGCCGCAGAGTGAGGGTAAGAGAACGTCCCAGTCTATTTTAGAAATTGTATAATTAATACACAAAAATATAGACAATCATATTCGAGATAAGTAATATTTATTTTTTTCACAATCCAGATATTCAAATTCAAATTTTTATTAATAATAATACATGCAGAGTACTTTCACAAGTCAAAATACAATCAATACACATGGGTAGTTATAAAAATGAAATAAAATACAATAAAATATTTCAAACAGTAGATTCAAGTTAAGATTACAGCACAAGGTTCCATTACAGGTTTAAAATTCAAAGTTGCAAATTTGATCCAAGCAAATTAATACATTGATAAGTTAGTAAGTTACCCTCATATTAACTCAATCAGGCAATGCATTAAAAAACTTAACACCATAGTATTCGCATTTCGTACACGCGAGAGGGCCCAGATGGGACCCTTCACTGCAATCCTTGGTCTATTGTGGCTCACATCTGTGGTTTCCACTAGACCAGAGGCTGGATACTTTTCATGAAATCAATTAGCTTTCTGGGGTGGATACTTTCAAATCTATGAGTGTCATTTGAGAATTGCTAGATAGTGGCATAAAACATGCTCCATGGTTTCTTCGCCCTCCAAGCACAAGCGGCATTCCGTTTGCGTATTTAGGAAGCCTCCGCGTTAGAGAACCTCAGCTAAATATCGCCGACTGATTGGCTAGATCTGTGGTTTCCACTAGACCAGTGTTGGGTAATAATTAATGAATTGAGAAATAAGACCAGACGAAATACTCCGGTGACCGAGGTTGACCCTGACTCGCTAAATAATTTTTTTTGTAACGTTGCAAGTACCTTGATCCAGAAAATTGCTACAAACGCCGACCCTCTGGAAAGTTTGAGAAATGTTTCTGTTTCTGTTCCTGGTTCATTTCTTTTTCTGCCAACAGATCTTCATGAGGTAAAGGCAACCATACTTGCGTTAAAGAACAAGAAATCTCATGGGGAAGATGGTATCTCTGCAGAGGTGCTACTAAGACTACCAGATTGTGCTTTGGAGACTTTGATATTTGCCATCCATGACGGCTGGCATAGGGGCATATTTCCGTCTTGCCTAAAGTCAGCTATGGTAATACCATTGTATAAGGGTGGTGACCGTAAAGAACCTTCCAACTATCGTCCAATCTCTTTATTGTCTACACTTTCAAAAATTGTTGAACAGCTTGTTAAGACTCGAATGTGGAACTATCTTCAAACCGTTGACGCCATCACACCATGCCAATTTGGCTTCCAGCCGTCTAGGGGGACTCATGACGCTGTTCAAAACCTCCTGGAAGATGTATACATGGGTATTAATGGGCATGAGGCTGTGGCGGCAGTGTTCTGTGATCTGACAAAGGCCTTCGACTGCGTTGATCATAGAATACTGCTGGCAAAGCTTGAGTGCTATGGGTTCCGCGGTACTGCCTTGGCCTGGCTTGCATCCTACTTGGATGGTCGTACTCAGTCGGTTGTGTCGGGTGGAGAGAGGTCGTCAGCATTGAGGGTGGAGTCAGGAGTCCCCCAGGGGTCGGTTCTTGGACCCTTATTGTTCTTGATTTATATCAATGACTTGACTTGCGTCGAAATTGGTGGAGGTTTCACAATGTTCGCCGACGATACCGCGGTATCATGGCATGGGCATGATGTTGGGGGACTTGGCTCATGTATCTCGGCTGACCTAAAAAATATTAAGGATTGGTGTGATGCAAATCGCCTTGTGTTCAATGCTGATAAGACAAATGTTCTTGCATTTGGTTGTGATCTGGAAGATGTCTATCTTGAGGGTTGTACTGTTCAGACTTCTGGAATGTCTAAGTTTCTGGGACTTAGGGTTGATAAACAGCTTCGTTTTGAGGAGCATATCTTGGGGTTGGGTAAGACGTTGTCTTCTGGATGCTTTGCGGTAAGAGTGGTGAGACAGGAACTGGGTCAACAGATGGCTAGAATGGTGTATTTTTCATTATTCGAGGCACATCTCCGGTATGGTATTCCCTTTTGGGGAGCAAGTACGCACAATTTGCAAAATATACTTTTTGTCTTGCAAAAAAAGGCTGTTCGCTTCATTGCCAATATCAACCAAAGAGTGTCATGTAAACAATACTTTATTGATTTAAATCTTCTTACCCTACCATCTCTGTACATACTTGAGACTGCGTCATTGATTTTTAAGAACCGTCATATTGCACAATCTCGCGAACCGCAAAGGGTCACAAGGCAGATAGATGATTTGCCTTTACCAATACCAACAAAGGCAATGGTCCAGAGATCTATCGTATATAATGGCAAAAAGATATTTAATCACCTTCCTAAAGTGTTAAAAGCATCACCAACTACTGGACATTTTAGAAGGGCACTAAAAAGGGTGTTAATCCCAAAAGCCTACTACAGCCTAAATGAATTTTTTATGGATCGTCTGTAGGATTTAAAGCTTAAACTTTTAAACTTTTATATTGCTTATGTCTTGTTCTTTTTAAATGATTAATGTTTTTGTTGTTTTTATTGTCTTGTTTTTTACATATGTTAGGGTTAAGTTTTTTTTTATAAGATTTTGACTTTTTTCTTAAATTTAATAATTATTGTATCTTAATGGTTAGACTTATTTTTAACTTGCTTTGTAAATAGGGACTAACATTGTTTCTTTACAATAAAGCACTTTGACTTTGACTTTGACTTACACTAACCCCGCCCGACAATGTTGTTTACGTTTTTTCACTTCACGCATTATTTGTATTCATGCAATGCCCTCCGCTCGCTGCGGGGCGCAACCAACAAAAACTGACCCATAGGTACACAAGCGCGTGAAATGATAAAACGTAAACAACGTTGATGGGCGGGGTTGGAGTTAGCCAATCAGACGGCGTTATTTAGCTCAGGTTCTGTAACGCGGAGGCTTCCTAAATACGTATTCCGTTTCTTCGGAAAGCCCTATCTTGTTCATATGGATTCACTGCCATCACTGAGTTATACTAAATGAAACACTTTTTGTATTAAATGCATAAAATGTTAATCCAAAAGGACCTCTAAACTAGCGTAACAGAGCGCTTTCGATCGAAGCCATCATCAGTGTTACCTGCAAAGTGAGTAAAAGAACCACCCATTAGAGGAAAACAGTAAATGCTGTAGGATTTTGGGTTGAGAAATGAAAAATTGCAAATGGAGTTGTAATGTAAACTGTGGCAAGAATAAAATTAAACTTTGAATTTTAAATTTGAATTTTTGAATTCTGAATTTATTAGGATATAAAGGATGTTAATTAAAACTGTAAATTAAGAATGATGATTTTTTTTTGGGTGTGTGAATTTTTACACTCACACAAAAAAAAATCATCATTCTTAATTTACAGTTTTAATTAACATCTTTTATAGATATTCTAATAAATTCAGAATTCAAAAATTTAAGTTTAAAATTCAAATTTTAATTTTATTCTTGCCAGTTTACATTACAACTCCATTTGCAATTTTTCATTTCTCAACCCAAAATCCTACAGCATTTACTGTTTTCCACTAATGGGTGGTTCTTTATTTACTCACTTTGTAGGTAACACTGATGATGGCTCCGGCCGAAAGCGCTCTGTTACGCTAGTTTAGAGGTCCTTTTGGATTAAAATTTTATGCATTTAATACAAAAAGTGTTTCATTTAGTACATTTCAATCATTTCATTTCATACATGCACACAGCCTTCACTCTTCACTCGACTCTTCATTTATCACTGAGTTGGGCCCGATAACTCTCTCTATTTGGCTACAAATTGCTGTTGTGCCCACCTGAAGAGGGCTTCTTTAGTTGCGTTTTAAGCTATTCCCAGTACTGGTTCTCGTCCTATGGAGGCCGCTGCGGCCGCCTACTTCGCAAGAGCATCAGCTTGTCTTTGATTTTATAAATTTTAATATCATCTGAATAAATTAAAACTTTTGATTCTTTAATTAGTTTAACATCATTTATAAAAAATGACAAATAACAAGGTGCCCAGGATTGATCCCTGAGGTATTCCTGAAGTAGGCAGGTACGGTTCTGACTTATAATGATTGTGAACAATCATCTGTTCTCGATTATGACGGAAAGACCTCCTCAACTCGATCAAAACAGATGGCAAATTCATTTTTATCAATTTATCAATTCATATTTTCCTATCAACCCTATCAAAAGCCTTTTCGAATTCCAAGTATGCAACATGGACATCATTGAACCTCTCAACAGAATCTGACAGATACTGGGTAAAACCTATTAGATTGGTGGATGTTGATGTGCCCTGCATAAATGCATACTGTTCTGTTGCAAAGACATTAGATCATTCATAATCATATTTATTCATGAATATACAAAGTATTTCAGTCGTACAAGGATTTTAATTTCATTCAAAGAAATAATACAAGTTTAAACACGCACCTTACATTTACAAGGACGGCAGAGATACACTTAATTAAAAACTCAACACCCAACCAAAAATTCGACACACTAAAATTAAAACATGACATTTACTTAGATATGTTTTGAGAGGGACATGTTAAATTGAATCCGAGAAATCTGACTCACTTGTGACACATGTTACAAATACATTTATATTATAGAAAGCTTTTTTAATGAGGTAGTTTTTAATTTTGGACTTAAAACGTGTTTCTGGCAATTCTCTGATTTCCTGCGGTAGTCTATTGGAAAATAATGGAGCAAAGTATAGTGTGGCATTGCATGACTTATGTTATCTATAGAACTCTATTCTGAGATTATAATATGTTCTAGTATTGTGATGGTAGACATCTGACACAAGTCCATAGAGATTTACATTTTGATGCATAATCGATATGAATGTACAGCACATACTCAAACACTTTTGAAAAATTAGGCAATATACTTATAGCTCTATAATTCTCTATATCACACCTGTTCTCTTTTTAAAGATTGGACATACCTTGCTTAATTCCATGTATCAAGATATTTCCTTTATTTTATGCATGAGTTAAATATTCTAGTGTGAACTGGTGCAAACATAGATTTACAATATTTTACTATAAAAGCTAGAACATTATCTAGCTATTATCAAGCTATTTTAAACGTTCATGGCCTCTTCTTGTTCACTGACTACGAATATAGAGTTTAACATGTGAATCGTACAACTTGTTTCAATGCTCATTCGTTACCGTCATCTAAATCTTCCTTAGTCCCTTTCCACTTTCAAATATAACTTGGTCTTATTTTAAAGAACGTTTTTAATTAAAAAAAAATACCTTGGCTTCTCAACCAAATACATTCTAATAAGTATTGCTTTAGTAACTTGTAAATACTAATTTAGAATAATGGTTCCTAAGTGCTTTATTCTGTATTGAAGTAGAAAATCAACACATAGAAAATAAATCCAGATTTTTCGCTATTTAGGTATACTGATGGCAATAGTTTATAAAATTTAAAGAACATATTGCATTAAATAAAAATCTCTATAGGATGTTATGCTATATCTAAGGGTTGTTAGTTTGGGTTAGTCTAGGCAATGTCTCTTAAATTCTGTATTTCCACAAGAGAAAAATTCACTCAAGTATCAGATGCACATTCAGGATAAGGGAACACCACAGGCCATTATTTTCAAAGAAAATATTATTGATATTCACCTGTATCTACTTCAGAAATTGTATAGTTTATGCACAAAAAATATAGACAATCATATTCAAGATACCTAAGTAATAGTCATTTTCTTAGCAACACAGATAGGATTAAATATTCTACCATATGAGTCAACTCTTTCCTTTGACATAAAAAAAAATTAATACACATTTAAATAATCAAAAATATCATTTTATTCATTAGGTAAGTAAGAAATTTGTTGAAATTAAGATTATTATGAAAACTAATAAACCAGATTCTGAAAGGATCTCATATTAGGTCGACAAAAACACATGAGCTTATTTTCGAGCTTATTTTAGAACTGCCCGCTAATTAGAATTCTAACTGAACCTCTATCTGTGTCAGCAGAAAGGTTAATCACGTTATATCAACAATATATCCTTTTGAAAATAAGGAAAAGCGCATTTGGTGTGTGTTTACTGTTGAATGAACTTTCAGTCGTAACGAAACTAGTGGAATATAGACACATAGGAATTAACTCGCGTTTTATTTCCCATAAACCACTGAAATATTCAATAATATTAATAAAATTATCCCCAAAACACACCTTTTTTTTTTTCGTTTTTATCTTTTGCATAAAACTGCATTACATTATGAAACATACCATAAATTTTGCAAGGAGATATGGTTGTGTCTGAATTTTTTCAGTGTTAATAGGCGGGTAGAGTAAAACATTTGGGTCAATTTTTGCTAAAAAATTAATTCTAAGAAAAAATGGATTTGATCTTATTTAGGAACAAGGCGACTCATATACAAAACTGTAATTATAATAATGGTAAATACCTAGTCATCTAACTGTGGTCTAATAATAATAATAATAAATAATGACAAAATAAGGTCTCTTGCCTTGACACCTTTTACATTTAAGGCAGTGAATGAGAAAAACATGTAAGTAACCACTAATCACCCACATACAAAGCATTATATAACCAAATATCTTAACCCTTTTGGAAAGCAATTGCATACTTACTCAATAAGACACTGATCCTTTTCTTCTTTGAACAAAGAAGCATTAAGTTGATCAAACTCCGAATAAGTTTCCTCTTTAACTATACTTGGCAAACTTTCCAGATTATTTGCCAGACTGCTACACATAGTCATATTGGAACTGTTGGCTATTTCCACTGGAAAAGCGAAACCAATTTTTAGTGGACTTCCCAAAGATTCTAAAATCTAAAATCGTGCGATACTTTGTGGTTCACTTTGCTGTTTCATAGAAAAAGTTAATGTTTCTTCATTAATCAAAACCCAATAATATATTCCTTTATAATCTAGTTTTTAATATAAAATAGAATAGCTCGCTTACTTGTTCCATAGAATTAAAAACAATTATTTATAAACCATTATAAACACAAAATTATTATGTGATTTGATTATAAACAAAAGTACAAGAGTCTAGCGACCCGACCAAATTTTCGATACCAAAGGCCACCTATACTACATAGGCTGGCCTTGCGTGGAATATATTCACAAAGAAGGGGGATTCTTTGTGAATGTATTCGCGGAAACACATGCAAGCTACTGTATATCGACTATAATACGGCTTTTATTAAATATATCCTGGTTTTTAGTTAAATAAAGCAACATATTTTGGAAAAAGTGCATCCAAAGTACGGGCACGTATTACAATAAGTAATATTACTTTTCGCATGGCCCTCCGCTCGCTACGCTCGCTACGAGGGCTCAAGAAAAGGAAACTAACCAGGTGCTAACCCAAACTAACCCAAGACATACCCAAAATCAAGAAAAAACTGTTTAGAAACTTAACCTTAAAAAAAATAAAAAGAAAACAACGGGGTTTGAACCCGAGCCGCCGACGCCGATAAATGCCGCTGCCGAGTTCAGACCTAACCATCTAGTCCTCTGGACCACCACGCCTTATATGCAAATCGATTGCATCACGATGACATAGCGCGAATGCAATCGCTTGAGTCAACGCCATCTGCACTAGATGGCGCTAGAGTCGGTATCGAAAATTATATCGGGTCTACAGACGCTTGTACAAAAGTTTCTGAAATGTACTGAGCAGAAGGCAGAAGCAATAAAATGTACAAGAGTAGAGTACTAAAATTTAAATTTACGATAAAATGAAATATTGCCGTGTCGATGAAACTAAGCAATTCTGTTCAATTCTGTTTTGCAAAGTATTTTTATTGATGTATAAACATCTTACGCGGCGGTATGAGGGTAAATCTCGGCAAATACGACGAAAATGTACATGCGGATGGGGACGGAAATGTTGTAATGTGTGACATCATAACCATGCGCAGTGATTTTGTGAGGGCTGTTCAAATATTTGTGCATGTCGATATAGGATATGTTTACACATCAGTGTCTCCAATACTAGCAGGCTCACTCATTTTTGATGTGTAAACATCTTACGCGACGGTGGGAGGGTAAATCTCGGCAAACGGGACGGAAATGTGTAAACCGATGTGACAGGTGTGGCACCCCAGATGTGTGAGCAATATTCTAAGCACGGTTTTGTTTGCGCTTTGTAGAGCAAGAGTGTCGAAAAAGCTGATTTTCCCAATGACGTTTTTCATTAATATACTCGCATATGGGTATTCACGCCTTTCAGAGCCGCGAAGTACGGCATATAGATGAAATTAAAATAGCGCATTCGCCAGAATGGCAAGAACATAGTTTTCTCGAGGACGAATTTTACCCTAAGAAAGCGACGGTCCAGCGGAAAGGTTGTGGGCAGACGGAAAGCTGGCACACTTAAATTATCACTGTGCGAATATAATTGATTTCCGTTGTGTAACAGCGACGCAGGGAGCTTCGGAGTTTTTCGTTGGGAATTGCACACTGGGGGATGAACGGCTGAACCGATTGGAGTGAAACTTTGATTGGGGGCTTTGTATAACCCTAAGCTTCAATAATATACGGCTTTCTTTTACTGAAAGGCTGCCAATCGTTTTTTGGAAAAACAGACACGTTTTTGTGCAAAAATTTACGATGCGGAAGAGGGTTGTTGATCGTGCGAAATATCACTTTGGACTGGAGTGGAACTTCCCCAATTGCCACTGAGCGAGTTTGGTGGAGTTGTGTCCAGAGGGTGTGATGCTGTGGGGCGTTGAAGTTCCCAGAGTAGGACGTTGGAATGCGCTGTCAGGAAGGGCTTTAGTGACGATAGAGAGTCGCGAGTTTTTTGGAGGGGTCAGATCGGTCTTTTATCTCTAATTTCCATGCGATTTCTGAGCCCGGGTGGAAGATTTTCCCTGAGAAAGTTGTGTTTCCCTAAAGGGCTGCACTTTGGGCGGAATCGGCAGGGTTCGGAAAGGCACCGTGTTTTGAGTGGAACCCAAACTGCGTCGATGCAGATGGCTGGAGGGCCAAGAGGGGAGACGATTGCTATAAATATAGACCCCGAGATTCATAGCGGATTGATTCGATTCTTTTGGGTATTCGTGTTTCGTCACTAGTGTTTTGAGTGGTAGAGTTCAGTTCGTCATAAGTGTTGCCGGTCCGTGTCTCTCATAAAATAGTGTTGTACGCATTGTACCTTATTTTTTGCTTCAACGGGTTTAAGTATTAGTTTATAATAAAAGGGCCTGTCAGTCTAGAGAAACTTTTCGTTGCGCTCGATTCGCGATAATTTTTTAGCCAAACGGATCTTTATCTAATAAGAACCCAGTGAATTGCGAGTGCTTAGTGAATGATATTCGGGAGACCTTCCAGAAGTAGGAAAGGGTGACTATGACCTCAGAACCCTAACGTGGTCTGAGAGACTTATTATTGCCATTATTGCGCCATCGATTAAATCCTTAAATTATTTTGCGTTTTCTTATTGAATTGTTCACCGAAAAAGTATTTTTGATTTTTCGAGAATTTCAGCGCTGATATCCGGAAGGCCGAAGGCGTCACTGAGTAGCCGAATAATTTTTTTTTTGCAAATCATACAGGCCGTGACTAAAATTTTATTTAACTTATTATTATTGTTTATATTTGGAATAACTACATATGTTTATATATAGTTGGTGGATCCATCATCAAGTGAAAAGTTTAGGTGTAAATCACATATATATTTGGCATTATTTCGATTGTGTCCGGCCGGCAAAAAATTTTGTGTTTAGATAGGAAATATTTAAAAAATAAATAAATAAATAAATTTTATTTCGTATTGGCGTGCTTATCAATAATTACTTACTGAACTCTACATATGTTTCATATTAGTTAGGCGTGAAAATGTTGAAATTTTAATTATCACTGCGTAGGCCGTTTAGCGGGTGTATAGTAGTTTAGCTTGCAGTACAGAATTTATTATAATTAGTTTTTCTTCTTTCTCAATGAGTTTGAAGCTTTTTGAAAAGTATAGATAATATTAGTCGAGACGATTAGAGTGTGCAAATCCTAAATTTCGTCAAGTATTGCAGAATCCAGTAAATATTTTTTAAAAATAACTTCCAGGAGTAGGAAATATATATATTTTTTTAAGTTAATAATTAAGATCCCTAGTAGGTTTAATTATCGGGATGCCCTCGCGTGTACCTGTTACAAGAAGTGCTACAAATATACTTAGTGTTGTGAGTTTCTTTATCTGATAAATTGATTTTGGTTTTTTAATAACAATTTAATAAATTTAATTTAAATCCAGTACGTTTCAAAACCTTTGATTGATAATAAAGTATAGGCTTTGAGTTTTTCTCTCGCTAGAGTTTTTTTTCCTCATAAGCCTGCTTCTCGGAAAATTGCTCGCTACAGCACTGAGTGAATTTTTCTCATATCATTTAAAATAAAATAGTTTTGGTTTACTGACATTAATTATTAATTAGCTTTTTCTTTAGGGGCGAGCTTGTGTAGGTACAAGCGAACTCCCGCAGGTTAAAATAATTTTTCTCTTTTTAATAAACAAAGAAATCATTCATAACCATATTTCACTAGGTAACTGACGAGTTAGCGTGACTTCTTGTGTTACGTTTGACTCACTTCTGGTTAGGTTTCTGATAGGCCCATGTCGCGATTCTGGTTGCAGAATTTTTTCTATGTTTGATGATATCAGTGCAATACTAAATAATTAGGTCCTGATTGGACACCAAATTATTATTTTCTTCTAAACGCTATCTCCGCTAACCGTAACTTTTAGTTGACTTAACTTAATGGTCGCTTTTTAACTTTTTATTGCCAATTTAACCTCGCATTTTGAATTGCAAGGTTTGAATGTGGATTTTGAATTTTAAATAATACTCAAATAGTATTTTCCTCTTAACGCTATCTCAATTAAAGTTAACTTACAGCTAACTTAACTAAATAATCTCTTTTGGAATTGCTAAGCTTGAATTTTGAATTTTAAAATTATATCTTCAACCAGATTCGCCTGAATCCATTTTGGCACTATACTTCCCGCAGTCCAAACGAAGTCAGCTCTGTAGCTGTACGGACAACTGGCTTGGGAGACACTACAAAAAAAATATTTTTTGATAGGATAGGAATTATTGATCAATTCAACCTCGAATTTAACCATTATATTTACGCACTGTTATCGTGTACTTTGATTTTGCTTTTGTTGGCGCGGTTATAGAGGCAGTTGGGTTCCGGTCAGCCTTGCGGTGTTCCCCTGAATAGGAGTTCGGAGAGAGAGGTTTGGTTTAACCGTGGTAGCTCCGGGAATAAATTGAGCTACTGGCATCCCTTTACTCACGCGACTTTAGTAGGTAAGAATCCTGGGTCAGAAACTGATTGTCTGATAATGTCCGAGCTCCCTCACTGATCTGATTTTCCCTCCGGTTCTGTCGTTCTCTACTTTCAGCATGTATCGGTCTCCGCCTTACCACTTGAGATCCGGGAGTACGGCGAGGGGTGGAGGCGATGGAAATATTCCCCCTCCGGAGGATGAGAACATACCACAGGGGACAGCGTCCAACCAGTGCGTGTGCAGACCCCAGTGCAGAAACGACGCGTCCGTCGGGACGTCACTGGCTGGTCAGGGGTTGGTAGGGCAACCTACCAGCACTTCCTCTGTCCGGTCTGGAGGCGGCCGAGGGGCGCGCGACGGCGACAAGAGTAGTTGCTGCGGTGTAAAGTGTTTTTTTGTGGCGAAATACCGCACTAAACCTTCTGCTTGGCTGAATTTCGACCGCAGATTTACACTATCTTTAAAAACGCAAGGCGTACCCACAAAAATTACTCTTGTCGCCTGCTTGCAAAGCTCCCTATAGGTCCAATTTTTGTAACTGCTCGCAAAAATAAATCCCATCTCGACCAAACCAAAAGGCAGGTTGCGACACTGATCTTATGGAAACGTAATAGTACCTATACCGGCTAGCATTATTGAGTTTTCTATTCGGCTAGCGCAACCGAGTGCGCCAATCGTGTAAGAAACGGATATCTGCGTTCCCTAAGTGGTTAACGCACCTAATCGCGCCATGTCTTCACAATGCAATCAATTTGCGGCAAGAGCCCTCGTGGTCGAGAGGTCTAGATGGTTAGGTCTCAATTCCGCGGTTATTGGCGGCCAGGGTTGAAACCCCGTTGCTTTTTTTTATTTTTTTTAGGTCCAAGTTTCTAAACAGTTTTTTTCTTGATTTTGGGTATGTCTTGGGTTAGCACCCGGTTAGCTTCCTTTTCTTGAGCCCCCGTAGCGAGCGAAGCGAGCGGAGGGCCATGCGAAAAGTGAAATAGTATATAACAGCTTATTCCAGGTGCCCAAATCAGTGCGTTAACCCCTTAGGGAACGGAGATATCCGTTTCCTACACTATTAGCGCACTCGGTTGCGCTAGCCGAATAGGAAACGGAAATATGCTACCGGCTATGAGAACATGGGTGGGTTTATCCTATTTGTTGGAAATATTTGTTTATATGGGCGCCAGGCATTCCTTAATTCTCAAAGTAACTGTCAAGTAGTACCAATAAAAGCTTAAAATGAACTAACAAAAATTACTTGATATACGTTGAGAATCGCGGAATCTCGTTTCTTGCAGGAAATGAAATAGAATTCTTAAAAACAAATTTACAATAATTTATTAAAATAAATAGAATTGAAATTAATCAATTTAAAATAGTAACTTTGTTGAACAAATTTTGTTTAGAGTTTCGAGAATTAAATTAATTAATGAAAGAAGTGACAAAAAAGATCAGTTGAAAACTCAATATTTAAAATTATTATAAATTAAATATTCTGGTTTTTACAATAAGGTGACCAGACGTCCCGCATTTTGCGGGATCGTCCTTTCTTTTTGTATGCTGTCCAGCATTTCATGCGTCCCGCAAAATGTCCCGCATTTTAGTGTGAGGAGAAAATTTACCTTTTTGTGCTTTTTTTTAACGATATCGATTATTGTGCTGTATCGATACGAAGAATCCAATCTTAACGGAAGCCGGAAACTTAGTTACTCCCGATTTTAAGGCCGGGCGCAACCTAACCTAAGAAGGGTTCCGTTTCGTCTTCGGTTAAGTAAACACGTGTTTTGTAGCGGCTTCTTTGTCGCCAATTTGGCTAAACACGTGGCTATCGTTCAGTGACCGTTGTTTCTCCCCGAGGAGGAATTGGAGGTCCTAGCCAGAAGAAATCCACATTTCTGTCTGTGCTTGAAAGAGTTCAGCTCACAGCTACCACTTTACGTGCTGGACACCTTGAAGGGCCCGAGCCAACATTCCTTTAAACTGCATCTCTACTGGTCAATGGAGGGGAATTTTTCACACACCGAAACATACAGCAATATGGAGTGAAATGGAACAATGGACTATGACTGAGGTCAGATGCCCTTAGCCGGGCGGTCCGAAACATTTAAAACCGAGTTTCTGGGTGAATGCCGTCCAGCGAAGCTCACACGCAAAGCAAGCAAGCAAGGAGCTAACCTAAGAAAAAGAAGAAGAGAGAATGATTACAGATTTCAACGATCGTCATTTTCGGGAATCACTGAGTCGTTGGCGTCTGGCCACCGTTGAAACTCACGTCTACTTACACCAAATGTTCGACTTTCGGACCTGCGCGTTTGGCAGCAGCCCAGTGTTGTCGTTCTAATATTTCATTTCAAGCATGGCTCTCCGCTCGCTTCGGAGACGCAGTCAAACAAAACTAACCCAAGGCAATGCCTAAAATCGAAAAAAATAACAACTTTGAAAATTATATGAATTAGCACGTGCGCATGCGTGAAGGCTCAAAATGGGGGTAGCTTGACAAGAATACTGCTTAATCGTTTAGTCATTTGAATTTGAGTGGCGCTTAGTTGTTTAGTAGTCGGCATCGATTGCGGTTCGAGTTTGCGGTTTATCAAACGTTACTTATTCGAAGAAAAATTAGAAGGGTGGAAGGAACAAAATCTAGAAACTGATAAGAGATGGATGGAAGTATTTAAACATTTTTTGGACCAAGATATCTTATACAAATTTTAAAAAACCGTTGAGTATTTTTTGAATCTTCCAGGCACAAATGCGGTAACTGAAAGAGTATTCACGGGCGTAAAAAAAATACAACCGATCGAGAAAACGCAGTTAAGCATAGATACATTAAAAGCACTCTTATTAATAAGTTAAATTATATATGCCATATAACTGCCAATAATTTTATGAGTATATTAAAAACATTAAAAAAAATCAGTTCACAGAAATCTGTTTAAAAAAATTGCATATATTTTTTTATTTCTAAGTATGGATAATTACTAATTTATTTAAAAAAAATTGTTTTTAAGATTTTGTTTTATTCTTTGGTGAATTTTTGAAAAAATACGGCGTGGCACCGAAAAATTTTGGCGCATTGTTTCCACCGCGTCTATCTTATCCATTCTTCCGTCCCGCATTGGTCAACAAAAATTCTGGTCACCTTATTTTACAATGGTCTTCAGATTGGCAAACAGAATACTTAGCTTCGTCTAGACGTTTGACCCTGGTTGGATACGAGTCTCTTCACCTGTCACTCCTCTCAATATACCTGGTTTTTATTAGGCCTTTATAGATGAGGAAAATACTAGAGGACTTGTGGACTGTTGTCGTATAGCTGCTGGTCAGTCTAAATTTTTCAAAACAACATTCTCACTTGACTCTTCACAATCGATACAAGCTCTTCGGCCAATCTCCGGGAGTATATGTAAACAGAAAAATTGGTTTTAGACCATAATGTTGGTGATATCAAAAGCGTATAAAAAAGGAAATGAATGTTCACAGAATTGAAATGAACAGCGATTTAAACAAAGTCAGCAAAAGGTTCTAATTTCTATTACTGAAGAATTAAATCTATGAGCAAAAATACAAGAATCATAAATAATTCAAGTTTACTCTGAAAAAATTATTAAACTTGACTTAAACACACTTCTAATTAAGTGCAAAAAAATTAAACGTCTGTAAAAAGTTTGATTGAACAATAGAAAAGTTCCAAAAATGAGCAAAGTGCTAATCAAAAAATTGAGAGGAAGATATGATTTTTTCAAAATTGTGGATTTGTAGCTATGCAAATCCCACAAGTCAAATTCATGCGTTAACAAAACTGCAAATGCAAAAGTTACAATATTAAACAGATTGACATTCGCCAAAATATCAGTCATACTCAAGAATGCCACAAGAAAGGTAAACAAAGCAAGTTAAGTTAAAAGTTTGGCCAGGAGCTAGAATAATTACCAGAGAAAAAAGTATAAATTTGCCGTCTGCTGTCGGCAAAGAGGAAAAGCTAAATTTCAAGGTGCATGAGCTTTCCAAAAATTCAATATTATATTTCATAGACTAGAAATAATAAAAGAGAATTCACCTTAAATTCCAGAAAGTGGGGTTTCCCGATTCCTCTACCAGCAGCAAACTGTAGGTTGTAGGTTTAATAGGGTTAACAGTCCGTCAGTTCCTAAATTTGGAAAGGGCCTATAAGTCACTGGATGACCTCAGAAAATGTCGGACTGCTACCAGATATTTGCTAAAAACATAAAAACCAATAGAAACTCATAATAAAATGGTGTTATAGTTAGGAATCCTCTTTGCCAATCTCAAACTGCGAAGTTAAATAATTCTGTAAAAATTACCAAAATTCATGATAAATATATCAAATTTTATATTCGATAAAGGTCCTAATAAGATCACTCACTTACTCAGCAACATTTCCAAAAAGTGCCGAGATGGCCACGATGAAAAGAGAATACAAATAACAAATTTACATATTAGAAATCTACATCAGATATCTAATCAAAAATGTTGTTGATCAAATCACGGATTTAAAACCCTCTTTATATTCCGAAAATTGTCCTAAAACAGAAAAATAAATTCGATAAAGTTAAAAACTGAATACCAAAAATCGCATCACATCAAAAATGGCTTGCTTACCTTGACGGTAATAATTGTTTTGTATTATGCTTGTTGGCTTATAATTTCCATTTTTGATAATATGTATGTATTAATAATATAAACCATGTGGTTAGCTAATAACAAATGTGATTACAGTTAAATGAAATATGTAGCCCAAGATCAGAGCAGTTGCAAAAGGCAGTATTTTACGTATAAGTATTCAAGTAGATTTCTCAGAGTAAAGCGAGTTACAAAAAGTAAAAGGTATATATAGTGTATGTTTTTTTTTTTAGTTAGTTCATCTATTCAGTACCTACTCAAGCACAATCTCTTTAAGTAGCAATAACAGAATACATGATACAATAAAATGAATAATAATTATTGTAAGTCATATTAAGTAAAACAAATATCACATATCTCTATAAATACAAAAAGCAGTGATTTTTTATGTTGTATAAGTACTGTGAATAAAATGCAAAGCATTTGTATAATTTTATTTACTTTCCGAAAACGATTGTTTTTAAAAAGTTTTATTTCGAGCTACAAGTGTTCAGTACAAAGCTTTCTTAATGACTAACCTACATTAGGCATGCTGCGTATATATAATGTTCCAGATTTTGCTGATCTTGCATATGACTAATACATTAATATGAATAATAAGATGAGTCATGACAACAGTAATTCAGCGTAAATGGTCATATAATTCCTCCCTCCTTAAGTCTGAGAAAATTGGGGTTTATTTTCGAAGGGTTTCAATTTTATGTCCATTTTTACATTTTGCTGTGATTTCTTACATCGGTAATATATTATTCCTACAATTATTAATACAAGTATAATTAAACATAGTACTATAGTTACTGATATACTAGTGTTTACAATATCGAATTTTTTCAGAGGGTGCAACACTAGTTTCTTTGCA
This sequence comes from Pissodes strobi, assembly GCA_016904865.1. Taxonomy (NCBI): domain Eukaryota; kingdom Metazoa; phylum Arthropoda; class Insecta; order Coleoptera; family Curculionidae; genus Pissodes; species Pissodes strobi. The sequence goes on along the minus strand of MU186789.1, from coordinate 1,705 downwards.
TTTTCTACGTCTTCTTCTATTTTATCTAAATTTATTTCTTTTAATTGTAAGGGTTCAATATTTTGAACTAAGTTTTCGTCTATATTTATTTTAGGCAATTTTAACCTTAGGTTGACCGTATCAGGCTTTTGAGAATCGTAATGATTATTTTGTATCTTAACTACGCATCATGATACAATAACAGGGATTGTATCATGACTACGCATTGTGCGGGCACGATTAAAGACACTTGTTTTACAATCTCGACTGTATTCTGGTTAGGGCATTGAAAATAGACATTTTCTTGATTTTTGGGTATTAATATTATTATGATAGAATTATCATCAAATTGAGTAATAGATGTTTTTTCGTATTAATAGGTATCATTGGACAATGATTTGTCAAATTAATCGTTTGAACTATACAAGGTTCATTTTGATTGAGTAATTCTTTTGGACATAAGAATATCTCTTCGATTTTATGACAATCTTCCTTTAGGTTATAAGAATCGTTGGATGATTCTAATAGATAAGGGTTATTTAGGGTTATTATTTGATCATTGATTGGAATTGGGTACAGACGAGATAGTATGTATGGTTTTCCTGTTATTAATGGAATAGCTACATAAAATCGAGCATAAAATATTATTAAGTCGTTTTTTATTGTTACATCTGCGTGAGCTACCTCATAATATTTAATTATATTATCAAAGGGTATTCTTGTTTCTTGATGTAGTTTATTAATTAGTAATTGAAATTCTTGGTATTTAAAAATACTATGATGCATTATATTTATTTCCGCAAAGTTGATAGCGGTTTGTACATTTGCTTGAATTTCGCTTATTACGCGAACATTGTTTGCTAAGTTGTCGAGTAATGCAATAAAGTACGTTGTCGTATACGTGGATTGAGTCATACGCGTAAGGTAATTTAGACGGTGTTGTATGTCTTGTTGATTTGCTGTGACATTAGTCAGCTGTGAGTCAATTTCTTTAGTTAATCGTTTAACGATTGTTTGTGTATCAGAAATATCCTGATGGCGAGTTTCCTGATTTTCTTGGAGTGTTTTGATATAGTTATCATATCGTTCTCCATCATCAGCGTCAAGGGTTCCATAGAGGTATTTATGGGCCTTCCCAATGAAATTGAATAATCCTCTTTTCGCCATAGTTGTATAATGATTTACGAATGACTTAATTGACTTTACTTGATTAATAAGATCGTGTGTTCTTGTCATAAGAAGGCGGTCTAGGGGTGTATTTGAGTTATTTAAAGTTTCTGCGGCTTGCAGAAGAGTCTTTTCTGTCGCTTCAGTACACTCTTGTATATTTGTTAGGTTTACATGGTAATAAACGTGATGGTAATTATTTACTATATATCCAGTTCCTTGATAGATAGGTAATAGTGGGTTGGTTATTTCTTCTATCTTGTATTGGGCGTTAACAATCAGTGGAAAGAGTATCAGGATGATCTTCATTTTTCCTGAAATCAGAATCGTCTTCTTTTAATATCCTTGGGGTGTCTCTGATTTTTAAATACAGCTGATTTATATTTAGGCTATATATTTTTTGTTAGTTTCCGCGGTGTATTTATCCACTGGTTACTAGCTTCGGGTATCTCTGGGTCATTTTCACGTTTTTCATTTAGTTTAGCAAGAACATTTGCCTTTTTTGCATTTAGTTTTATATTGATATTATCGTTTAGTTCTTTAAACGTTTCCGCTAATT
>MU186788.1:68017-82312 GCA_016904865.1 Pissodes strobi | reverse complement strand
TAGTTCGGTTGATACTAGTTCCCAATAAATCAGGAGCGATTTCTCTCGCTTTAATTGCATAAGTAGTATGCATTAGCAGCTCAACACATTATTCAATTCCATTTTGTTTCTAACACGTTAGTGTTATGAAACGATTTTTCTCATTTTTCCCAGTTACACTTAAGATAGAGATAGCAAACCTGGTGTATTCAGAATAAGTAATAAATAACTGCCCCATAAATCAACCATTAAAAAAACACAAGTTGATATTTGATGACAACTTTGCGATGCTCATTTACCTATACCGATAATAAATCCTGGCGGTTCATCAAGAACCCTACAACATTATTTGAAGTCTTTAAATATGTTTTAAAATTAATGCTGTAAGTGGGAACATGTACATCTAACTATACATGTAAGCTTCCTACTTTCCGTTTTTTGTTAGTTCTATATAAAAACGTTTGTTTTATCCGAAACGTCAAAAGAATATACCAGCCTTACGCATTTAAAGATCCTTTACACAAATAGTGCACTATGTAAAAATCGACCTCTCCTATTGGTCGATGCATCTCGTATTACGATATGTCTGCGTGATGCAATCGATTTCTATCAAGAGATCTAGTGGTGTAGAGGTTTAGATCGTTGGGTCTCACCTGGAAAACGCAGGGTAGAACACCATTTGCTTTTTTATATATTTTTTTCAAAGATTATGTTTCTAAACAGCTTTTTTTCTTGACTTTGGGTATGTCTTGGGTTAGATTGGGTTAGCACCTGGTTAGTTTCCTTTTATTGAGCCCCCGTAGCGAGCGAAGCGAGCGGAGGGCCATGCGGATCGACCAATGGGAAAGGCCGATTTTTATATAGTGCACTATTTGTGTAAAGGATCTTATAATGCCAGCCTTACTTCAGGTTAATCAGGTTGCCAAAAAAAAAAACGAAAACATTTTTTTTATATATTTAGACGAAGCTATAATTACGATCACAAAAATCTTATCTGGAAAAAGAGAGTTAAAAATGGGAAAAAAACTAAAGTTCATGTATACCACTTTTTCAAAACGTTGATTGAGTTAGTTTAACAAATACTTTTGTATATCATAATAGTGGTGGACGAACTACTAGAGATACTGAGAGACATCGGCCTACATTTGTTTGAGGGTACACTATGTGAAGTCATTCAAGCTGGACTCAAAGCAACGGAAGAATGGTGTCAAAAAACAACCATAGTACCCTTCTCTAGGAAGAGGGAGCTCCCCATAATGAAAGTTATCCGAATACACGGGTCAATATTACACCAGCCTCGGAAGTCAGATATCTAGGCAATTTTTTCTTTCTTTTTTGTTCGGTATACACACAAAAGGAAAATCCTATACCACTCAACGAGCGGTAGCGTGTGCGGAGAAGATGACGGACGTTGCACTTGAAGCGCTGTAAGTTGTAGTTTTCGGGAAAGACGTTACTCGGAAAGGCATTCCAGAGCGAGGCAGTCCTCCAGAGGAGTTCCGCAGCATCGGCGTCCTAGGTATTCGCAACTGAAACGTATGTTGATGAACAGCTTGTGTCTGACAGGTGTTTCTGTCAGTATGGAGTATGGAGTCCAATATCTTGAGTAAGTGTTTGAGTGCCTCCACACATGGGAACAGTACTCCAGAGATGATCTTATCTGGGCCTTTTAGAGCAGTAATAGCTGATGAGGTATACAACTTTTTTGCTCTATAGAGTGCTCCTAGCTTTTGTGCTGCTGCCTTGCCGATTTCGGTGTCGTGATTACTTCAAGACATGTTGTTTTCTACGTTGATGCCCAGCAAGCTTATGGAGGAGGCCAGAGTCACTATTTGTCCTGTCATTGAAAAGTCAGGTCTTGCGGTGTTTGTTTTTTTTGAAGACTTGGGCCTTTCATGCGTTATCAGGATATAAGAGTGCTGTCGTCTGCAAAACTGTAAATAGAATTGTTGGTCCTGTATAAGAGATCGTTGATATAGAGCAAGAACAGCGTGGGAGATAATATATACCCTTCAGGAACTCCGACATGGATTTTAAATTCCTCCGAGAGATATCCATCAATACCAACTCGTATGCTTCGATCCCTTAAGAAATTGGGAATCCATAGAAGCAATGTTGGTGGTAGTCCACATGCTGTTAATTTGCTTAACAATCGGTCATGCCACACCCTATCAATTGCTTTGGATATGTCGAGAGCCACTGCAAGACATTCGCCGTAGCTCTCGATGGCTTTGGTCCACAGGTAGTTCACGTAAGGCAGGAGATCTCCCGTTGATCTGTGCTTGAGGAAGCCATACTGACGATCGCTTATGATGCCTGCCGAACCAAGATATTTTAAGAGCTGTTCGTTGTTCAGTTTCTCCATGACGTTGGACATGATGGGAACTAAGGCAATTGGACGGTAATTATTTGTAATAGTTTTTTTACCTTTCTTCGGGATTGGTTGCACCTGAGCGCATTTCAAGCTGGAAGGAAAGCATGTATGATAGAGAGAAAAGCCTGGATAGTAGAGCTGTTTGTTCAGCAGCATATTTCTTAAGCACAGTTGCTGGAACGCCATCCGGTCCTGCAGCCTTGTTAGTGTCTAGGCTTTCGAGTATTTGAGTATATACCAGACATGGCATTGCTAAATTCACTCTCGGGATGGTTGGGGGAGTCTTTCCTTGATAATCTAAGGAAGAATTTGATGCAAATATTTTGGCAAGAATGTTCGCGTTTTCTTTGGCCGTTTCCGCTATTGAGCCACCATCTTTGGTCAGTGGTGGGATTGACGTATTTGAAAAACCCTGATTGACAGCTTTGACAACTAACCAAAAGGATCATGATCTATTAAGACAGTTGACAGTACCAGCATAACGCTGGACTGCAAACTCAAATGGAATAAACACATTGAAGGAGTTGTAACTAAGGCTCCGAGGGCCCTCATGGTGTGCCGATGCGATGCAAGAAAATCCTGGGGTTGCAAACCAGAAATCCTGTGATGGATTTACGCAATGATAGTAAGACCAACCCTACTTTACGGGTCGATCGGCAGCAATCGAGGCAATTGTGAGCCTCGTACCTCTACACATTATTGTAGAGGAAGCAGCTAGACAAACAATGACTAGAATCACAAGGGAGGGAGCGGGCGAGGGAGGATGGCTTAGAAAGGGTGAATTATCATCCATGACAAAACACAGTTTTGTTCGATGTTACAATTTATAACGTTGGGGGTGGTCGCAAAAACAAAAAAGAAACATTTACATTCGATTCATATTTTATGAATCGATATATGCAACACGACTAGGCTGTCGTAAGAAACTAAAAGTCACCCCCAGCCACCCCTAACACGATTTAGTATAGATAATGACTTTTTGCAGATTACTTCAGTATTCAAAAATATACCACATAAATGCATATTACTTCAAGTTTTGTTCGTTTTTGCGGTATATAACCTTAAAAATGGTCTCATAAACCAAAAAAAACATTTACATTCGATTCGTCTCTCAATGCCACATCAACAAAATCACCAAACTTAAGCGGAAGTAGGCAGGCCACGTTGCGAGATTAACAGATCATATATGGACCAAAAAACTATCGAAATGGCGACCAGGAGCAGAGAAGAGAGAAGAGAGAAGAGAGAAGAGAGAAGAAAGAAGCACCATTGAGTTATTAGCCTTGACGCTCCTTTACAATAACGAAATTGATCCAGGTACAATGAAATACAATGAATCGAAAAATCATAGACTTTTGCAATCATACAAAAGTCGTGATAACATAGTTGATGAAATGTCTGCATTATATAACGTTTCTCGTAACAATTTAATAGTCCATGGCCGTTAAGATATTTTTTTTTTTGCTGAATAATGCCGGCATAAATAGATATTTTATGAATTTTTTGGCAATAATACAGAAAGGATTTTTCTGAATCAGCTTGGCTCGGCCCTTATAAAACCATATTCATTGAAAGAAGTGCCAATCCTCGTGCATTATCCAAGAAAATGAAGATTATAGAGTTTGCTAGGAAAACACAAGAGGTATTGAAGATACCGCAAATAATATGCGTAAAGAACGTCTAGGTACGGCGCGGCGGCGTGTGTACACATGGAGAAAATACCAAATTCAGTGCGTTAAGTGTATGCATTTTCTATCCCTGTGTGAATTGTTTGTGTTCAGTGAATATTTAAAAAAAAAAATTATTCTTATTTTGTTTATGACATTTCTTCTAGTTTTATCGGGCATAATATAGATATACAATGTCAGGCATGATTTTTCCTAGAACTTCTACTTCTACATTTTGAAGTAAATATAGATATTACACATAATGGTATTGAAAATTTGACCAAAATTATGTCAATTATGTTTATGGCCCGAAAATATATCCAAATGATGCAATTATTTAAAAATTAATCTTAAATATATATTTTTTTCTCCTTTAAATGTAATGATTATAACCTCACCATACAGGCACCAGGTTAAAAAACACGTACAGAATTTTGTGACCAGAAATAATATAATGAAAACAGTCCAGCTATTTTATTGAATGACTTTTCTAAATTTTAATGCCGTTTTGCATGCTTAAAGTAGATATTTTCCTTTGCCCAGTAATCACGATTCTGAGAAGAAATTATTCCGTTGGTTATTAGGGTAGATACGTCACTGATTATGAAAGGATGAAGCTTGTGAATGAATCTGAATTTAAATGATGCAGAAAGGATTAATAAATTTGACACCGTTGGTGGATTTCACATTGAATCAAAATATGCTCTTTTAACTGCAAAAGTTTTAACTGGACGTTCTTTAGATAATGAATTATTTCTCAAACAGGGACAGTTTACTTGAAGCAAAATCTATATAACTAAACCTGCTAGGTACTGACAGTTACATATTACGTTTTATAGCTGGCAATAGTAATGAAAATATAGTCGAAATTTAAATTTGGAATAGTCAAAGCACACTAAATTTCTCTTTATAATTAACTATATCTCATGAGATAAACTCAACTATAATCTTATTCCCATCTAATCTTTATGATAGTTAATGATTAGGACTCAAAAAGATTTGTTTCAAGAGTTTTCTTTTTCAAATGTAACTTTCTCGTAATTTTTATATAACTTAGAGAAGTTATTTTATATAGAATTGAACTCAGCCCAATGAATAATTAGCTACACAAAATAATTCACAAAATTTTGTACTGAAAGTGCTTTCTCTTGCAGAGCCAAACGTATTACTAATTACATATTCATATTACATTTTTCAAATCCCTAGAACATAATCTTAAACCACTCTATTCGCCCTGTGCGTTAGGGTAGTTGGAGAAATGACGAACGATCGTGCGCGCGAGTCGGAGAAATTTGGAACTTTATTCAGCTACTATACAAACAAACACGTGGAATACATCGAAAAGGGTCTGATGTCATATAAGCACTGTCGATTTTTAAGATTTTTTGGGGTTCAATGGAAAGATTACATCAAATGGAACACATTAATGCAAAAAAAATTGCGGATGAAGCACTTTTGACGCCAAAAAATGAAAAAGAAATTTCAGATATGAGGCCATTTAATGACATTTAAACGCGAAAACTCTCCCAATATGACGTTAATGATGACAATTTACTTGCAATGTTGTCAGACTTGGCTAACCTTCTTGATATTCAAGTAAGCAAATTGCAGGGGCATGTTTCATAACGTAGAATAACAACTTGTGAAAGTAACTAAACAAGCGCAAACCGCGCGCTTATTCTTTATATGCCTCAGACTAACCAAATAAGCTCCCATTTGTCTGTTAACTAACCCAAACTCACCAAAACTAATTCAGACTAATGCAAAGTAACCCAAACTAACCAAAACTAGTCCAGACTAACGTAAACTAACCCAAACTAACCCAGATTGTCCAAAAGTAACCCATACTAAGCAAACCTAACCCTGGCTGTTTAGCCATACATGTATATATAATAAAAGTTTACTTACGGTACACTGTCGACGCAATTTGTTCATTTTAAATGCCTTAGATCAAGTATATTTGTCATAAAATTAAATAATTTTAAAAGACAAGCGCGCTACGCACGCTTGTCGTAACTCAACCACAGCTAACCCAAAATAACCAACACTAACCAAACTAGCCAGCACTAACCCAAACTAACCAAAACCAACCCAAGCTAATACAAACTAACCAAGACTAACCAAAACTAACCAAGACTAACCAAAACTAACCCAGGCTAACCATAATTAACAAAGGTAAAGAGATAAGAGCGCGTAGCGCGCTTGCCTCTTCGATATTTCAATCTAAGCAAAACCAGCCGAGCCTAACCTATACTAACCAAAACTAACCCTAACCAACAAAAACTAATCCAAGCTAACCCAGACTAAGCAAAAGAAACCCATACTAACCAAAACTAACCCTAATTAACCAAAGTAAAAAAAAAGAGCGCTTCTTCGCTATCCCAAAACAAGCAAATCCAACCCAGGCTGACCAAAACCAACACATGCTTACCAAAGCTAACCCAAACTAATCAAAACTAACCAAAACTAACCCTAATTAACCAAAGTAAAGAGACAAAAACGCCACACGCACTAACCCAAACTAAGCAAAACTAACCCAGATTAACCAAAACTAACCCAAACTAACCTAAACTAACCCGAACTAACCAAAACTAACGCAAGCTAACCCAGACTAAGCAAAACTAACCCAGACTAACCCTAATTAACCAAAATAAAAAGAAAAGCGCGCTACGCAACATTTTCTCTTCGCTATCATAAACTAAGCAAAACCAACCCAGACTAACCAAAACTAACCCATACTAACCTAAAGTATCCAAAACTAACCCTAATTAACGTATTCCAGATTAAGCAAAAATTATCGAAACTATCTTTAATTAGCCAAAGGATCCGAGCGCATTGAGGCGAGCGCGCTACGCGCACGCCCATCACAAAATCAAAATTAATTCAAAGTAACAAATAAACGCACTAGGCGTGATACTCTCTTAAACTAATCCAAATGATCTTTTAAATTTGTATCTATTTCAATAAACTAAATTAATTAGTTTATATGACATATTATTAAAAGTGACCCCCTTCTAGCCTAATATCTAATTCTAGTAAATCATATATACGAATTATTGTTATTTTATTAAACAAGGCCATTAAGAATCATTACTTATAAGTTTTCGTCCCACAGTACTTTTGGAACATATTCAACACGAGGCTGTTATATTTTAAAACCAAATAGAAATTACACTTGGCAACATCTACCCGTATAACAGCCGTGCTAAACCAACCTATATAATGATGTTTTAAGAAATCGTCATGTTGACGTTTATCTCATAAATATTATATTATGGTTTTAAAGTGCGAAAAAACAGTTTTATTTGCAATTTGTATGAAAAGAAGATTTATATTATGTTATTATTAACTTTCTGCGATCATACCTTAAGGACAAAGTGTACTGGAATTGTGTTTATTAGAAAAAAATGTATGTTAAATCTAAACTTTTATTTTCAATTTATTTTGAGAAAATGTGCTTCATTCGCACATTTTTTTGCGTTAATGTGTCCCATTTGATATAATCTTTCCATAGAACCCAAAAAATGCTTCAAAATCGACGGTGCTCATATGACACCAGAACCAACAAGGGTAAGTATCATAACCTTTTTCGAAGCCGGTTCTTATGATTAGTGCAATGGACAGCACTAATATTCCCGAAAAATATATTTAATAACTTAATTTCAGTTTGTCTATCATTCATTCTAAAGTAATTTCAGTAAAACTTCATGAATCGGATTTTTAATCGTATCAATTTCACAAGGCTATTTTTGTTATTATGATATTCTCATGTTTACGCTTTCATAACTTACGAAGTTTTGCTGAATACACACAAAATTCAATATCGAACTTGGCTTTTCTCAGTCGAATCGATAAATATTCTCATATATCAACGTATTATCTGCAGAACTAATTATATTGCACTAAAATCAAAAATTTTTCTTGAATTTTCAATCGTTTCCGATGTACTTGACGTTTTGCGTAGCCAAGAAATTCGCCACATTTTGTACCACCAGATGTCGCGTCGTGTAACGCACATAGCGAATAGAAAACTTTGGCAAAATGAGGTATAAGTATATTCTTTGTTTCAGCTAATTTTAAAAATATTAGATATAACACTGTAGCCAAGAGGCACAAAAGCACACCGGAGACCAAAGTTTTGTTTTGTAAAAGTCATAAAGGGTCAAAAGTCCAAAAGCATGGTTTGTATAATGAATAATGACATTTCATTAGGACACTTACATTAATATTAATAAGTGATTCATCTGTTTTAAACTAATATAGAATGAGTCAGGATCAACGAGTGCATGCAAAAAATGTACCGCCATATTTTATTATTTACCAATTCTACAATCTCCGCACAACTAGCATGGAAGAAATAATTTCGCCAACTTCATTTTTATAGCGTCTGCATGCATGAAGTATTTTAGAGCCTCCTAATCTTTTTCTCTACATATACTTTGTAGCATTATTCGATCTATTAGTTCAGTGCTAAACCAAAGTGAAAACTGAAAATTGCCTCTTAATTTATTTATCACTTTTTAGTGAATAGGTAAAATAGTTAGAAAATTAATATTGTTGATCATTCTTATTATATAAATGAATGTTATGCACCCGCTCCCCGTGGACCACATTGTTTAAGGTTGAGAATTGGAAAAAAAGTACATTTTCAAATGTTACGGTAGTTTATTTTTGTCAAAAGGAAAAGTAATTATTTTCCTTTTGTGTGAGAAAAGTTTGAAACGAATGGAACGAGTAAAATGTTGGTTAATTAGAAAAACCAACCCTCCGAACTGTGTTAATAATGTTGAGTAAACAGCCAGGAACTCCGGAATGATTTATTTTACAGTAGAGGACCCTAGAGTTGATTTTTTTTATCTCGGGAATATACTATAGATGGTAGAAAATGCACAGTTAGCTGGGCTAGAAAGTGCCTTTATATATATATTTATTTATTTATTTATTTATTTATTTACTTATTTATTTATTTATTTATTTATTTATTTATTTACGCTGCCTACCTTACAGGTTATAAAAACAAAACTACAAGGCAGGAAGGACATAATGACAATAATTACAAAAAAATATAGAATAAAAATAATAAAGGGTCCATATTTGACTTAACCTATCAGAGGAAAAAAAAATATATACCTACCGTATAAGTAACAGAAACTAATAACACAAAAAAACGTTAAAAAACATTTAACATTAAATAATAATTAAGACAGAGAAAAAAACGATACATAAAAATTATACTAAGCATTATTCAAGACGAAAATGTGAAAGTTTTTCAATGCTTCCATATGCGACGAAGACACTCTGTAGAAATATTAAATAAGTCAATATTACATTCGTGGTTTTGCATGCTACACATTACATAAAGCGGTGAGAACTTTAGGATATTAGTTCTAGCAGTAGGTAGGTAAAATAAGTTCTGATATCGACTGCTTACACGCGGAACACTAAAATTCAGCCTTGAAAGGATATTGGGACAATCTAAATTATTATTCAACAACTTGGACAAAGTAACAATAGTGAAATGGTCCCGTCGAGATTTTAAAGAAGAAAAATTAAATCTACCAAGTGAATCATCATGCGGAAAACCTTGAATAGGATAGTGTCCATCACACTTAAAACAGACATATTTTAAAAATTTACGTTGAACTCTCTCCAATCTATCAATACATAGATTATATCCAGGAGACCAGACTACGCAGGCATACTCCAATTTAGAACGAACATAAGAAAAATATAGCGACTTGATTGCATCCGTGGTGTTGAAGTCTCTAGTGCATCTTAGAATGAAACCATAAGCCTTGGATGCTTCCGAAATAATAGTATCGATGTGGGAAGAAAAGGAAAGTTTGGGATTAAAAATGACACCAAGGTCTCTAAATGTGTTTACGCGACAAACCGGACTATCATTTAATAAGTATTGAAAAGTAATTGGTAATATTTTAGTGGTGAAAGTCATAACGTTACACTTTGCCACGTTGAGCTGTAGCCTGTTTTCTAAACACCATTCGCTAATTATATTAAGGTTAGATTGCAGTCTCACACAGTCATTCCAAGTTTTTATTTTCATATATAATTTTACATCATCGGCATAAAGTAAATAATTAATGTCAAGTTTAGACCCAATGTCATTAATAAAGTAATTAAAAAGAAGGGGGCCCAGTACAGAACCCTGCGGGACGTCAGAATTCGCTACGTCTTGATCGGATTTTGAGCCACACACCTCCACATATTGCATGCGATTACTCAAATATGAATCAAAAAATTCGACCAGTGCATCAGAAAAACCAAATCTAGCTAATTTGTGGAGTAGGATACGATGATCTAGTTGGTCAAATGCTTTTGTAAAGTCCAAATAAATGACATCGGTCTGATATTCGTCATCTATTGCCTCCGCGATATCCTGAGTAACAATTAAAAGATTTGTTGTTGTAGACCTGCTTTTATAAAAACCATGCTGTTCAGGCACTATTAAATTTTTAGTTAAAGGAAACATATGGTCATGAAGTAGAAACTCAAGTATCTTGGAGAAATTACAGATTATTGATACCGGTCTATAGTTAACTACATCCGATCTGTCACCCTTCTTAAATACAGGACAAACTTTCGATGTTTTCCATATAGTAGGAACGGATTTCGTGCGCAAGCATAAGTTAAATAATATCTGAAGAGGTTTCGCGAGAACAAACCTACAATCCCTTATAAGAAATGCGGGTATTGAGTCCGGTCCTGTCGTGAATCTAGGCTTCAGATTTTTTATTGCATTAATGACTGCCTGTTCCGAAAAATATGATATGTCTATAACAGGTGTACAAAACACTTCGTTATCTGTATTAATATTAAGAGAGCCATAAGAAGAAAATGACTGTTTGAAAAAATCAGCGAATGAATCCAAAATACCAGGCACATTATCCACAGTTGTGCCTTTATAACACATGCTCTTTGGAAGTCCCTTTAGTTCTCTTTTATTTCTGACAAAATTCCAGAACAATTTAGGATCTCTTTTAATATCCTGTTCAGTTTTTTGAATATATTGCTTATATGATCTCGAAACACCCGCCTTAATTTGACTTCTAAGAACTTTAAACTTATCCAAATCCTGAGTGTTTCCATACTTTTTAAGTTTTTTGAAAAAAATACTCTTTTGTTTTAAGTTAGCTATAATGTCACGTGAGAACCAGGGAGGATAATTTCTTTTAGGAATCTTACCATACTTAGGCACGAAACTATCAATTGTTTGGAATACTTTATTGTAAAAAATATCGGAAGCAGCTTCAATCGATTTTGCAGCTTCCAAAGAGGACCAATCGAGAGACAATATGGTATTATATAATCCAAGAAAATTTGCCTTTCGAAAGTTATATCTATCTTGAAGGTCCAGATGGAACTGACGTTTAAAACTTGCCGATTGGCAATACTTCAGCGACACCGAAAGAGCAGGGTGGTGATTATCCTCATCAACAAGGACCTCAATCGATTTTTCAACAATACACCGTTCGTTATTGTGAATCACTAAATCCAGAATTCTATTATTGCAATTCTCTATCTTATTACTTTGCGCAAAATTTAAACAAGTTAAAAAATTATTCAAGGTATATACCAAGTTATCATTCCTTCTACCAGTCAGAGGGTCCGAATAGCACGATATATTGAAATCACCCAATATACAAACATTTCTACCAAAGAAACAGTCCAAAGAAGTCAAGCAGTCAAACAAATTTACCAAAAGGTTAGAGGTCACCGGCGGTGGCATATAGACAACATACACAAATATGGAAGAGAACTGAAATGATATTTTAACACCCACCAAATCAATCTCCGGAAGAAGATCATTTTTAGGAATTTTAATCAGTGATGAATTAAAATCTTTATTTACGGCGATTAAAACACCGCCCCCCCCTCCCCACCCCCGCGATTTATTAGTTTCCAATAAATTTTTATCTGCTCTAATTACGTTATATTTGTGACATATTAGTTCACCACTTAATACTGAGGAATCTAACCATGTTTCAGTAAGCGCAAGTAAATCAAAAGAACAGCACGACGTGTTATTTAGCATATCAACAGTTTTAGTTCTAAGTCCGCGCGTATTCTGATAGTACACTGAAAGATGATGGAACTGTGCATGCTCAAAGGTGAAAGATGATACGTTGGAAGGTGGGGTCAATGTCATGGTGGGAATAATAAAAGAAGATGAGTTATTTAATTGCTATTGGCCCAATATATTGGCGCGAAGTTTCGCACATGCATTTTTATCAGCAGACCACTTGGTAATATCCCAAGCAGCATGGGAGGTGTCGACAACAGTGTTGCCACGATTAGACGTATTAAAATTTACACAATTAGAACAATTTAAAATTTGAGAATTACAATCTTTAACACTATGATTTTTACTACATCTAGGGCAACAAAAGTTTTAGAACAACTTTTAGATGAATGGTTGTACTCATTACAGTTGTAACAGCGACTTACTTCAACCGCATCAAATACAGAACATGCATCATAACCAATAAATACATTACCCACCTTTAAAATTCTTTCATATGTAACTTTATCCAGTTGTATAACAGCCTGAAAAACTTTCTCATTTTTCTTTGTTTTACAAATTTTTATTACCTCACATAAGGAATCAATGGAAAAAGTAACTGCATTTAATTGTCGTAAAATTGACAGTAAAGTTTCCTCAGCATAACACTCCGAAAAGCCAACGATACGCACTCTTGGATTAACACCGTGGATCTCCCGCACCTCATAGGTTCCTGCTAGCTTCAGTTCGGCTAACTCCCTGAACTTCTTATTTTCCTCTAAATTTTTGCAACTTACTAAGATGGATCCATTGCTTACAGATTTGACTTTAGTCAAACGTAGGTTTAATTCAGTGGGATCAATTTGATCTGTCATGTCTTGCTTCGTTTTTTCGGCACTCTGAGATTGATTTTTGTGAACGACAAGTACTGCAGGTTGTGTATTATTTCTGACGATGGACGCATAGCTAGAAGGTTGATAGGGCAAGCTACTACTTCGGCTGAAACTCAATACCTTTTCTGATATGGCCGAGGATAGGTCAGTTCTTAATGACTCGAAGGCAGTAGTGAGGCTAGTAAGGGCTAACTGCAGTTGATCATTTATCAACCGTTTTAAGCTGACCTGGTCGATAGATATGCATCTAGACACACAAGAATCACACTTCCAAGATAAACCACTAACCTCTGATATCAAATTGGCAACATCGACGGACTTGTGAATACAAGCGATATGGGAAGCATTTTTGCATTCGCTACAGCACAGTTTTTTGCGAGATGTTATTATCTCCTTGCAAAAAACACAGTTAGTCATTTTAACAAGTGGAAAAGGTTAATTAAACACATTAAAATACAGATAATTCGTGCACCAGAACAAGCAAATAACTTCACTATTGGATTGAGTGACCCGAGAAATATGTATATGCCGACTTTTGTCCGAAACTGTAAAGTTTATCGGTACGACAATATATCCATTAATATATCAAATAATAAAACACAAGCACTTTATATATTTCACAAACATACATATACTATTTCAACGTCAAGATCTATTGTGTGCTTTAAAGGAGAGATATGTATATTTTATTTAGTTGGTTGGTATCTTTTTTGTCATTGATTGAATTTTTGTTTTTTTGTATTTCTACCATTTCAAGGAATTCACGCTTTTTTTTGTTTTCTTGGGTGGACAGAATTTTTGTGTTATCATAATTGAATTTATGATTTGTTGTCTTTTCGTGATTGGTCAACGCAGTTGCATTCTTTTTATCATATTTATGACCCTTCAATCTGTTTTCTAAATATTGGCTAGTTTGACCGATATATACACCATTGCAGTTGTTGCATGGGATTTGATAAATTACGTTGCTTTTTTTGTTTTTTGGTGTTTTGGATTTTAATCTGGTGAAATTTTTTGACAAAAGATTATATCCTTTATGACATACTGTAATATTGTGTTTTTTAAATAACGAATGAAATTGTTCAGATAGTCCATTTATATAGGGTATATTTAGTTGTTTTGTTTTGTTGGTTTTTGTTATTCTTTATACTATTATAAAATTTGTGGATTCTATTTTTAAATAATTTATTTATTAATTTTTTTGGATAGTTGTTTAGTACCAGGGCATCCTTAGCCTTTTTAATTGCGTTTTTTCTGTATTCCGGATCTGATAACTGTATGGCACAATCTGCTAAGCCTATTATTACGGACTCAACTCAAACAAAACTATAATTATAAAATAAGGTCAAAGAAACTACACGA
>MU186788.1:38542-53017 GCA_016904865.1 Pissodes strobi | reverse complement strand
CGGATATACAAAAAATTTGCGCTGCAAAACGAAACAAATTCAAAACATCAACAAACTAAAGTTTCCTAGAATAGTTTAAATTAAACTTGACGTAAAAGTTATCTGTGATTAACACATAATAATTATAAAAATTAAAATTTCTAAAATATGATTTGTTTCATCCAAAAACAAATTAGAATCTTTACCAGGAGAATGGTATACTGCAAATATAGGATGGAGTGAAAAAGCCATACACTAAAATAATAGAAAAGCTAAACCTGTATCCTGTATCTTGGCTTAATATATTAGCATGATAAGGTTGAATACTTTAAATCAGGTAAATAAAACACAAACAATATTGCAGCTTAATGGTGTAGATGGACATCATACAGAAGTGACATCGCATATTCGAGCATTAAATATGAACGCTCTTATATCTTTGAAATGTTTGTTAATTCTGAATTCATGATTACATCAGTATACATATTTATGTTATTATCTTTGATCTTTAAGGAAGTGGTGCTTTACTGCCACATTTAGTCGTATTTATCCTAGAATATTTACGAATAGTCATGTCAAGAAATGTTTGCTATGCTTAACTACCAAACCCATTTCTAGTCTTAAATCAGAATTGTGTATGTCTTTATCTTTAAAACAGTATTGAACTAACAGACAGACCATTCGATGAATCACAGAATAGATGCATTACTCCATAATTTATCGAAGTCATATGAAATAATTTCATATATTTCTTTGTTGCCCCAAATTACACCACTTCTAACACTAAAATAGTATTTTATGATGTCCAGAAGCGGAACGTTTTTTTAGCCATATAAATTGAGTTGATTTTAGACATTCTAAACCGCAAGGACATGACTTTAAACTATTTATACAGTCAATGTATTGTCATAGCCTAAAGAAGAATAGCCGCGACACTCCGCTCGTTTAGTGGGGTACGGAATCAAATTTTCTCCCTGAAGCTCACTGAAGCAAACACACTACGCAGTTGGAACTCGATGCCAATCATACGCGCTTACCTGGGCCGGAGTGCAATAAATTTGCATAGGAAATAAAATTGAAAAAGATTTTGTTGTTTGGGTAAATAGACTATCGTTATGTGTATATATTGTTTTGTTTGTATGTTATATAAATAAGTTAATGTTTATGTGTTAAAATTCGAAAAGGACGGCAGAGTTGTGCAGCTAGTTAGTTTGTTTATTTAAACTTAAATTTAATCATAGGGTATCGGAATCGGTTCAAATGACTAAAATAAAATAAAACTAACTGTAATTAACCGAAAGTTGATTGAACGACAGTAAGTTGAAACTAGCCGAATTTTGAGGACTAACTAAAATTAACCCTACACATTTAAATTAATTATAGCGTATCGGAACCGGTTCAAATGACTAAAATAAATTGGAACTAAGTGAAAGTTACCGAAAGTTGACTGAGTGACTAACCAAAAGTAAGTAAAAGCACCAAAACGGTCTAATACGTATCGGAACAGATTAAAAATACTAAAGTAAGTTAAAACTAATACAAATTAGCCGAATTTTGGCGACTAACCGAAAGTAATCAAAAACTTTAAAATTAGTTACAACCGAGGTTACAACGTATCGGAACCGGTTCAAATAATTAAAATAAATTAAAACTAACTGAAATTAACCGAAAGTCGATTGAACGACTATCCAAAAGCACCAAAAGGGCTAAAACGTATCGTAACAGATTAAAAATATTAAAGTAAGATGAAACTAACCAAAATTAACCGAATTTTGGCGACTAACTTCAATTAATTAAAAACATTAAATTTGTTATATCGTATCGGAACCGGTTCAAATAACTAAAATAAATTGGAACTAATTGAAAGTAACCAAAATTTGATTTAAATACTAACCAAAACAAACCAAAAGTAACTAAAAGTACCAAAACGGGCTAAAATGCATCGGAATAGTTTAAAAATATTGAAGTAAGTTAAAACTAAACCAGATTAATTAAATTTTAGCGACTATCCTACACACTAAAATTGGTAATAACGTATCGGAACCGAAAGTAATCAAAAGTTGATTGAACGACCCAATTTTGGCGACTAATCAAGACTAACCAAAAACATTAAAATTTTTTTAAATAGAACACCCTGTATATTACAACATTTTTTAACTCTCTAGTGAAATCTAAATACATGTCGTGTATAATATCCTATACCTATCTTTAACTGTTTATGAAATATTGACAGTTGAAAGTCGGGCATTTGGATATTTTGACAGGCTTTAAAATCTAAATCGCACGAGATCAAAGAAAACGGTTTGCACATCTCTATCTTAGGTTTTCATAAGCTATCGAATGACAGTGGCTTTGAATTTAAACGGAGGTTTAAAAGTTCCGGTTAATTTTATCCGCGGGTTAAATTCAAAGCTCATGAAAACCTAAGACAGGAATATGCAAACCGTTTTCTTTACTCTCGTGCGGTTCAGATTTTAAAGCCTATCAAAATGCCAAGATTCCCGACTTTCAACTGTCAATATTTCGTAAACACCTAAAGATAGGTATAGGATATTATTTACGAAATATGTTTAGATTTCTCTAGAGAGTCCAAAATTAATGTAGTAATATACGTGGTGTTCCATTTAAAAAAATATAGAGTAGGCTGATATATCAGAAAATCGTTAGTGTTTTGTTTTATATGTATGTGAAAAAAACTTGGCTACCAACCCTACATTTTGCTTTTTCGTTTACCTTGATATCTTTAAAAACAAAAAAGTTACAGCGAATCAAAATGTTATCAAGATAAATTGAACACACGGTACATGTTGCACCGATTTAGCGTAATTGTGCACTTCATGCATAAACTAGTTCGTGAATTATAGCCAGATCAAAAATTTACTTTCATTTCACTATCTGGGCAATATTTTTATCTATGAATAAAACGAAAAAGCTGTTACGAAAAAATATGCAAAATCGTACATAATATACGTTTATAAAATTGTGCAGGTTGCTATAAATCTATGTAAAACAAAATTATGTACTTATATAAGATCTTTTTTAAGCTTAAAAGAGAACAACTAGATAAATCAAAATTTTCAAAATTATTATTGCAGATCTTCAAAAGTTCGTCTAAAACCGTAACTACTTGTGTAATATAATCTCTCATAGGTATAAAAAAGCTTTTGTTGTGTATAGATCTTGTTGATATTTGACGATTACCTTAGAGCTTATATTCTATTATAGTTATATTAATTTCAGTTTATTTCAATTTCAATTTATTATATGTGTGTTATAACGTTAAAAAAGAAATAATTTTCTACATAAATGAGTTGTTTTATTGATCGTAATTTATCAAAATAATATGTAACCGAATTATATTTTTCTTTAGGTAATTGACTTTTCTTTGAAGAATGCTGTACTTACTACAAGTAATCTACATTTGCCATTCTTAATTTCACTTCAAAAGACATTTTAAATATTTCTTTCAGGTGTAATGTTTAAATAAATATCCGGCTCTCTTTATGCAGTTTTTTGGATCAAAAAATCGGTTATTCTCTACTCGAAATAAGCAGTATGAAAGTATAAAATAAAGTAATAGGGGAGAGTAACAATTTGTGTATATAAAGTCCCAAAAAATTTGAGTACGGCTCACTTCACTAAAGATTGCCGTGGGGTTGACGTCAAGTTAGATTTATTTATTTCCTCCCCACTACATAGTGATAAAGTTGATCCTCGCTTGTCAAAGGTGCCGCGCTTAAATGTCGCAGCTATATTTTTCTTTAGGCTATGGTATTGTTTTAAGTTAAACCGACGCAACACATGAAAATATTACGCATCACTCTGAGATATTGCATGAGAATTGCGGTCATTGCGGTAAAAATTTTTGAAATGCAAAAATGACTAGATTGAAGTGCTTCAGTTCTTTAGCTGTTCGTAACTCATTTCTACTGACTCTTCTATAATATCGGCCCTTTCACTGAATTCATTGTCCTTCCTAATCAGAATAGCCATTACAACATACTGGAGTAGGTGTTGTTTCCTAAAAAAATATTAAGATAAGGTATTCTCAACGATCCATTAAGAGTTTGTCGCCTCAGGCCTAATACGATGTTCTGAGATGCATAGAGTATCATATTTTAAATATCTATGATGTTAAAATATTAATATATAATAATAAATAACTTTGTACCTTAGGGATCATGAATTTTGATGCACCATATTTTGTGTCTCGTAATCTTCGTTGGATCCTCCCAGAATAATAATAGTCGTCGGATATACATATAAAAAAATGGTTTACTGATGTGCTTGATGTCATTACATCTTGCTTTTACGCTGTGCAGCTTAAGCATCGTTCCTACTTTTTATTATGAATATTTTCCACTCAATGTTTTTTTGATACATTTTTCTATTTCCTCGGTAGTAGTTTCAGTGCCGATGCTGTAAGAAAACGATATGTAAGACTTTTAACTTGCTATAGTAATTTTGAAATCTTAATTTTGGCCACGTATTAGTGCAGGATATTCTCTTCTGTCGGAGTTGTATTTTACAGCTGATATCCAGTATTCTTTCTCCACCATGTGCATCGTGTTTTTAAATATTTGTGCATCTTCTTTTACCTTTCAACATCACTTTTTCCAATAGTAATCTTTCCGTTGTTGCAAGCGTCCCTTGACACTGACGCCATTCTATTATTTTTTAATATTGAACCGTACCAAAGCATTTTTTTCAACAACATTTTTTTTTTCACAAATGTGGCGATATTTATTAATCAATTGATATGATAGCATTTTAAAAGGGGTTTTTAAACTGTTTTGTAATATGTTGTAATATATTACCTTAACACTGAGCCGTTTAAAATTCGTTTAACTTACACCCCTGGATAAGCCAATATTACCATGACTAATATAATCGTGGGTAGCAATGCTAACCCAATTCGGCTTAATCGATATAGAGGCAGCTCCACAATGGTAATTGAATAACTCGTACCTGAAATTGCCAGTGTTTGACAAAATGGGCTTATTCCACTATCAGTTCTATTATAAGCAGAGCGTAATTTATGCCTTTTGTTCAATGTCTAAACTTGAACTGTAATTGTGAAGTTGCTACCCTACGTTTATACACTGGTCACGTAATGTATTGAAGATGGCTTTGAACCTTTTAACTACCTACTTAAATTGAACTTGTAACTTTCGACGAGTTTCCAAACGCCAACTTAGTTAACTTGGACTTGTAACTAAAAATTTCGTTAACCCAGGTAATTATATTATCTACAATTATTTAAGCAGGTTACTAGTATGGCAAAAACTTCTTAAAATTAATTTAGATCACCTTAAAAGTTCCTAATAACGCAGAAACCACTGCGTGTTTGGTTTTGTTAATTATTTTCACGTCCATTCTTTAAAGTCACTTTAAAGCTTCACAATATTTTTTGAAATATTATTCTACTCAATACTAACTAGGCCTGATGGCTACTAATTTCAGTTTGATTTGGTTAGCTTTGGTACGCTGTAGTAAGCCTTTATGTAAAGAAAGAAAACCTTAATTAATGCAACTAATTAATTTTACATAGCCAGGAGTGGAGAATAATATGAATACCGGGAGCAAGTCACAACATGTTTTTATTCTTAACTTAACATTTCTAGCTTTAAAAATAATATTCTCCATACTATATGTAGAATCTTAGTACTGTATATCTAGTGACTATCGTAATCCCTTTTAAAGCAAGACCGTTAAAGTATCTAATAATGTTCTTATAAATGCCAGAACGTATTATCGCTGTGGATTTGAAAGAAATATATTTCAACAAAAAATCTACTAATTTGCATGAGACGGTGGAAGGTATAAAATGCTTTTAATTTACCTCTTCCTTTCTAGTCTGCCCAACAAGGTTTCAAAATTAAGTCAATTCTATAGGCGATAAGTTTTTATTATCTCGGTTCAACATGGCTCTGAGGTTCCTTTTGAAAGAATTTTAACGTTTTTTATGAGTCATGAATGCGACATATCTAAAGAATATCAGAGCTCTTTGTTTCATTCGAAATAGGTAAATTGCCGATTTAATCCTCTTCACACAGGTAAACTGCGGAGGGACAAGGCTCATGGTTAAAATTTGTATAGGTAAATTGCAGAGAAGCACGTCAGGTACAAACGACGGTACCAAGAGGGTGTACTCCTTACAATAATTATGGGTTAGTTTTGGTTAATTCCTGTTCTTTGAGCTCCCGTAGCTAGCGAAGCGAGCGGAGAGTCATGCGTGAAGTGAAATAATATTTTAGTTTATTTAAATATCTCAATATATACCTGGAATCTTCTCCGCAATTTACCTCTTTTCTAAAGAGTGGTCACTCCGCAATTTACCTATACCTTTATTTCACCTACAAATATTTTATTGCTTTTGCTCCGCAGTTTTTCTATGTCCGTTTCATTTAGGGATTAGTTCTCCACGTATACACTTATAGAAGGGATTTTTTTTGTTAAGGTCTGTATAAAAAGGATGCGTGGATGATAATATGCGAAATAATTTGCAAAACATTTTATTCTAAGTGGAATTGGTATGTGTTAGAGTGATGTTATCCATATAATCTCAGCCATAAAAGTGTATACGGCCCTACTAGCAATAACAGGCCAGAAACTGATAACATAATGAATCAATTTTAAAAACATGTATTTTGTTAAGAGGAAATGGTAAAAATATTCACTACATATGTCACACGTCTTCGATGGTACCAGTCCAAGTAATTTTCTTATATCTCAAATAAAAAATGCAATTTTTTCTGAATAATATAAAACTCAAAGAGGTGTGGACACTGTCCACTTTACGTATATAAAACCAAGCAAAAATTTTCTTAGGTAATATAGAAAGCCTTTGGTGTTACCAAAGCTTAATGGGCCCCCGTCCAAGTATATTTGAAAACACCTTTTATATAAAAAATAAACTCTATTTTTACCGTTTTGCCAAGATTAAGATAAGTGTGGACAATGTCCGCTTTGAGTTGCGTTGACGAAACTTGGTAAAATTATTTGAAGATAATGTAGAAAGCTTTTGGTAGTACCAAAGTTCAATGCCCCACCGTCCAATTAATTTTAAAAGCACCTTTTTTATAAAAAGACTTTATTTTTATTGTCTGCCAAAATTAAGACAAGTGTGGACAATGTCCGCTTTGAGTTGCGTTGACAAAACGTGGTACAATTATTTATCGATAATGTAGAACGCTGTTGGATATACCAAAGGTTAATTTTTTTTTATGGCAGTGGCACACACACTAAAGGGAGATCCTATGGCGCTCGACGAGCGAAGATTTTGATTGACACGGTTCTTGAATAGTTGTTGGTTGTAATTAGTGGGAAACAGATGTTCTGGAAGTGAGTTCCACAGTGATGCAGTACGCCAGACAAAGGAGTTCTTGTAAAGCGATGTTCTAGGAGTTTCCAGTTGTACGACGAACTGGTGCGCCCTTGCCGTCTGTCGGGACTGTCTGACAGGAGTTGCCAGGGGCGGGATGATGCGGGCCAAAACCTGAAAACATCTGCCGTGAAAGTATTTGTAAAACAGACATCTCGGCCACATGTCTGTGGGTTCCAGACTATCCAGATTCCGGGTCAACTCCGGGTCGCCGACGAGACGCACAGCTCTCTTCTGAATGGAATCCAGCAGCTTTAGGGTATGCTTTGGTGCGGCACCCCAGATATGTGAGCAATATTCTAAGCCCGGTTTTATTTGCGCTTTGTACAGCTAGATCAACTGCTTCGGTGTATAGAGTTTTTGTTGCGAAATAGCGCACCAAACTTATGGGAGGCTGATTTTGCGATGTTAGCAACATGGTCATGCCATGACCTATTGCTGTTGACCGAGACACCCAGCAGGCCGATTGACGAGGATGAAGGAATGGTCGATCCTGCCATAACGATGTCAGGGCCCGCTGTATTTTAGCCCTCTTGGTAAACGTTGCTGCTTGGGTCTTTGCTGCATTAAATTGGACCAAATTTCGGTCACCCCAAGTTTAAACTTTCTCCAGGTCTTGATTAATTGCTGAAATCTTCTCCTGTCTGCGGTGGTGAGTCTCAGTCGCTGTTAAGGGTTTTTCTGATCTAAAGGGGGGACAAGGGTACTGTCATCTGCATAACTGTAAACAGGATTATTCGTTTCGATCAACAGGTCATTAATATAGATGAGGAACAGAGTTGGTGAAAGTATTGCGCCTGAGGCACGCCCGCGTTGATGGTGAATGTGTCCGAGATGTGTCCATCGACTGCATCGTGTATGGATCGGTTCTTAAGGAAACTGGCCAGCCAGCTCCAGGGAGAGGCAAGCGGTCCGAATGACGACAGTTTGTTGAGCAGTCCGTCATGCCAAACTCTGTCGAATGCCTTTGAAATATCCAACGCAATCACTCGAGACTCTCCGTAGTTTTCAATTGCCCTACTCCATATATGAGTGACATAGGCCAATATATCTCCTGTCGATCTCCCTTTGCGAAACCCCTATTGATTGTCGCTGATTATTCTGTTGTTCTGAAGGTGCTTGAGTTGCTGCTGGTTGACTACACGTTCCATGAGTTTGGAGATTATTGGAAACAAGGCAATTGGGCGATAGTTTGAGGGCGTGGTTTTCTTGCCTTTTGTTGGAACAGGTTGCACTCGAGCGACTTTCCCAGAGGATGGGTAGATCCCTTTTCCGTAAGACAAAGAAAAAAGCCTGGAAAAAATGGGTGTTAGTTCGTTGGCGCAGTTCTTTAGGAGGATGGCAGATATTCCGTCCGCTCCTGATGCCTTTTGCGTATTTAGTTCTTTAAGGATTTTGTGAATATCACGGTGATGAAACTTGACTTCTGCCATGGTAGTGTTGATGTTCGATAAGGTGGGGAGAGTCTCGCCTTGGGGGACGTCTAAGGTAGAGTGCGATGAAAACATCTTAGCGAGCATGTTTGCTATTTCCTTGGCTGTAGTCGCCGTGATGCCACGTTCATCCGTCAAAGGTGGGAGAGACGCTTTTGCAAAGTTGTTACTTACTGCCATTGCTACCGACCAGAAATTCCTGGAACCCCTAAGGCGTTGCAAAAGTTTATTCCTGATTCTTTGATTGTGTTTGTCCTTAGTTTCGTCGATCACACGTTTGCATTCGTTTCTGGCTTCCACAAAATAATTGCGATTTTCAGGCTCTATCGCTCGGAGGGCGATAGAGACAACATATAAACTTGGTTAATCCCTTGGCGGTGAACTTGAGCCACATGACGTGAAGGTTGTTCGGTTCGAGTGTTTCCTCGCGGTGACATGAAAGGTCGCTTCGAACAAAAATGCACCCCCGTCCAAGTATTTTTAAAAACACCTTTTATAAAAAAACCTTATCTTTATCGTTTTGCCAAAATTAAGATGTCTGGACACTGTCCGCTTTGAGTTGCGTTAACGAAACTTGGTACAATTGTTTATTGATAATGTTGAAAGCTTTTGGTGGTATCAAAGTTCAATGCCCCTCCATCCAAGTATTTTAAAAAATACCTTATATATTAAAAATATGCTATGTTTACTGTTTTGTCATTATTAAGACAACTGTGGACACTGTCCGCTTAGAGTTGCGTTATAAAATTACCTTATATATAAAAATGATTTTATGTTTACTGCTGTGCCAGAATGGAGACAAGTGTGGACTCTGTGCGCTTTGAGTTGCGTTGACGCAACTTGGTACAATTATTTAGCCATAATGTAAAAAGCTTTTGGTGGTACCAAAGTTCAATGCCAACCTCCACACCCCCCCCCCCCCCCCCCAACTCTTATTTTATTTGTAAGTAGAAGTCCATTTTTTATTTCTATAGTTATTTTAAAAGCACCTTATACCTTATATATTAAAAAATTACGCCATGTTTACTGTTTTGTCAAGATTAAGACAAGTGTGTACACTATCCGCTTTAAGTTGCGCTGACGAAACTTGGTATAATTATTTGTCGAATATATAGTAGAAAGCTTTTGGTGGTACAAAGGTTCTACATTACCCCTTAACATTTATACCAAGTTTCGTCAACGCAAATCAAAGTGGATAGAGTCCACACTTGTCTTAAATTTTGCACAACTGTAAAAATAAGGTCTTTTTTATATGAAAGGTGTTGTTGGGGGGCATTGAACTTTGGTACCATCAAAGGCTTTCTACATTATCGACAAATAGTTGTACCAAGTTTCGTCAGCGCAACTCAAAGCGGATAGTGTCTTAATCTCGACAAAACTGTAAACATAGCGTACATTTAATATATAGGGTGTTTTTAAAATACTTAGACGGGGACATTGAACTTTGGTACCACCAACAGCTTCTACATTATAAAGTGTCTATAAAATTACTTGGACGAGGGGAGATTGAACATTGGTACCACCAAAAGCTTTCTACATTATCTCATAATAATTTAACCAAGTTTCGTCAATGCAACTTAAAGCGGACAGTGTCCACATTCGTCTTAATTTCGGCAAAACAGTAAAGATAAGGTATTTTTATATAAAAGGTGTTAAAAACACTTGGACCTGGGGCATTGCACTTTGGTCCCACCAAAAGCATTCCACATTATCGATAAATAATTGTAAAATTACTTGGAAGGGTGGGCATTGAACCAAACCACCAAAGTTTTCCACAGTGCCCCTAAAGAATTGTAACACGTTTGGTCAACGCAACGAAAAAGGCACAGAGTCCACACTTTTTATATAAAAGGTTTTTTTTTAAATACTTATTTAGAAAAGTCGTTTTAGGAAGGAATATCGTTTAAAAAATCATCTCTATAGTATTTTTTTCAATAAGGCCAAACCTGTCTACAGCAGTATTTAAATTATTATTTAAGGATTTTAGATGAATGACAGTCAATATATTTTGACGTGATTACAGATTTTTATCTGTTTATTAATCTAGTAGGATGAGGGAAAACAGAAGAATCGGTTGTTGTTGATTCTGTGAGTCTTGTTGTCTTGTGTTTTCGTCATTAGTCGGAGAAGAATCCCTGGGTGAGAAGATAGCTCCAGAGAAGTTTTTCATTTTTTTAGATGAAATAGGTTGGAAGCCGATTTAGACTCTCAAGAGATTGATGTTGTTCTGTAGAAGAAGTAATTTCTACCAACAGTCATTATGGCAATAATCCCAATTATTATTCTTTGAGATATCCAGGAAGGTTTTGGTCAACCCTAGTTATGGGTAAACTGTTTTAATTTGTTTTAAATATAGAATTTCAATAAGATTCTTGGGGCCGAGTTTTAGCATTTCCGTTATTTTCATGTTAGTTTGCTTTTATGGATTAATTTGCGTTTTAGGGATTCAATTGCAAATTCCCTGTAGGGTTGTAAGAACTACATTTTCTTTGGAACTTGACGAAATTAGGCTACTCATTAGTTTTGGATGACAGCAGAGAAAGATAATGGTCAATTTATGGAAATAGCTTTAACCGATTAAACGACTGTGACAATTGGGATAATTTTTTTCCCTAAAAATACGAAGAAGGGAAAGGAGAACTTCTCTTTGGTTTATAGGAGGTCCCTTATTCAGATAAGTTTTATTTTTAATCAATCGTTTATCTGTCAGTGATGTGTCGGAATTTTTAACATCGCCGTAGAGACTTTTAATTTAAACAAAATTTGGTACTCAAACAGTAATTTAACAGCTTTAATATGTTCTATTGTATCTATTAACAATTATCTCAATCACTGAGTATATATAATACCTTTTGTTAAGTGTTGCTACGCCGGCATAGTTCCATTAGTTTATTCTCTCAGGTACTAGATTTTTGGATAATCTCTAGTGCATTTTATAACCGAGGAAGTTTTTTCATTCTATTTTTATTTATTTTGCCATTGATATTAAAACGTAACATAGCAGGGGAAAGGCTATTCTAACCGAGTTGAATTAACTTAGAATAGTGTATGTGATGAAGTCCGGTAATTTTATCACTGTCTACGTTGCAGGTTACAGCAGAGCGTTACGGGGAAGTAGATTTTCTAAATTTTAATAACTTTGACTTGACACCTTTCATAATTCTAAATTAGACTGTCAAGTTGACAAGAGGGTGTGTCTAGTTAGACAGTAAAATGTAAATAGTAAATTCTTTTATTAGGCTAGAGGAGCTTGCTCTTATTTCTCTCCAAAATAAAAGTATCGGCCTCACTTTACTGTTGTTATTTTGTGCGAATTTGAAAATCTAGTTCTTGTGGTAACTGTGTGCAGGTAGCGTAGACTACGACAGGTAATTATTTATTTAATTTGATACTTGAATTTTTAGTACCAAGTTTTTTTGCTGTGTCCGTATAAACAACGATAGGGCTTTGCCAACAAAAGTAAACTTGGGGGCGTCCAACCCCGACTTGAACTTTAACCTATTTTGATTTAATTCCATATCCAGTTACATCATTTTGGAACTTGTTAGTGGTAAAACCCCCTGAGCCGAGCTAGCCTAGGTGTTTGTTTTCAAGCTGTGCTAGTAGATCTGATACGAAGACTGCTGTTGACCGAATTTCAAGGTATTACTTATCTGATTATTTATTTAATTGGTAACTCTTAATTTGATAGCCATTTATCGTCCGGCACCATCTGCCAAGTATATTATCTTTGAATAGAATAACAATAACGCATCCAATTTCAAATCAGAATTTCGCAGTAGTTATAACTAGACAACTAGCAGTAGAGACAGTTATAATTGGTTACATAACACTTTAATGCCACCAAATGCTTTCTACATTATCCCTAAATAATTATACCAAGTTTCGTCAACGCAAGTCAAAGCGGACAGTGTCCAAACTTGTGCTAATCTTAACAAAACAGTAAACATAGCATATTTTTTAATATAAGTAGTGTGATAAAGACAGTGAGTCCTCACGGAGAAGGTAATTACCTCATCCTCCGCGAGGACTCTCTCTCTCTTTGAATTACACCGCTTGAAAACAAACACCTAGGCTAGTCTGTGACAATGAAATGAAATTAAGATATTTCCCATTCTTGTCTACATATATGTTGACCATGCGTTATATCGAGTTTCAACCGACCCTGACTTTTCCCCTTCCTTCGTAAATAAACATAACAAAACCAGCAGTTCTGTATGTATTTCTTCATTTCACAGTTTAGTTTTCTATTGAAGAACTCAAATTAAGAAATCGAGTACTCAAGGGAGTCAATTCAGAAATAGTTAGTTCGGAAAGAAAGTTAGATAAAAAAATAAAAGAGAAGTGCACTTGAAAGAGCCTATTTGTTTTAATCCCTTGGAAAAAGAAAACTTTTGCACACCAAATTATTGTAAACACAAATTTTGTTTAGATTGAACAGAATGGTTAAAAAGGAAGGATGTTTGCCCATTGTGTAGAAGTTATTGTGGTTACATTAACATAAAATATACTAATCAAAAAAGAGCTATTGTTAATGAAACTAAACGAATTATAGATATTTTTGAAACTATTCTATATGGTGATAATAATGATGAAGATAATGAAGTAGTGTATAACATCCCCAGAACATCAATGTGATAATAAGAGGGAATTTATATAGGATCATTCATTCGCTATCAGTTATATACATTAACAGTTATGGATGAGGCTGTGAAAAAGTTACATGAAGAATTTGGCCTATTAACTTCAGATAATTATTATAATGCTATGCATAGCAGACCAGAATATGTTGACTTTTATTGTGAGTTTGCAGAACATTATTCAAAAGGAGCGTCCGCTTGCTTAATATTTGGAAAATTTCATAATAATAATAAATTATTATAAATATAAAACACAATATAAAACACATTTGAAAGGGCACACATAGATGGTGACTTTGAATTGAATATTTTCTTAGGTCATCTGCTTTTTCGTTTTCTTTAACATAAACAAATTGCGCTTCTTCAGTAATTTTTTTTACAATTGTTGAAAAGTGGTGTAGTGGGGTATAACCAATATTCCAATTAAAACAGTCGTGATTTTTCGTTACCCATACAGCTTGCTTGTGCGCTTCAGAAGAAAGAGAATTCAAAGAAAATGGTTGCGTGAAAACATAATGACTAACTTTTTCACCATCATAGGGAGCCAATTCTATTGGTAGAAACATATTCTTTTCATCTTTGAACGCTTGAATATCCAAAACTAATGTCATATTTTTAAACAAATTTCTTTAGCACAAAGTTTTTATTGGAATATAATTCAATACATTTTTTCAGCTCTTCTAATTTTTTAATGAAAATGTCTAATTTCTTGAACATATTGTAAGATCATTACTTTGTGAACTAATTTAAGTACCTGCTTAGAGTTGCTATATATTTAAATGATCTTAGGACTAGGAAATATTTGTTCAAATGTTAAATAAATGTAGTGCTTCAATACAGTAGGAGACTGAAAAATTATATGTAAATTTAATATTAAGAGAAAATTAAAGTTGTTTAACAAGTTTAGTGAGTGGGTTGTAAGTGAAAGCTTAATCATGAAATATTAAACAATTCGCTGAAGTACCTTTTTCTAAATCTTTGTTTAGTTCAGATTCTACTCTCATTACTACAGGTCCAGCTTGTAAAGATTCCTTTTGAT
>MU186788.1:0-18542 GCA_016904865.1 Pissodes strobi | reverse complement strand
GGAACACTGCTTACAGACCTTTAAAGTCCTCAGTCCATTTGAAAACCGCTGTCTGGAGTGTCTGGTACTAATAACTAATAACCGAGCTAATAACACATAACATATGTCTCTAAATTAAATTATGAAAAAAAAATACTAGAAAAACACAAAAAGAAAAATAATAGTCTACTTGTATACGAAGTCCATTCTTCGTTCTTTGCTAGTAACAAATATCTCGATTACTTTATTATCAAAGTCGGGAATTAATTGAATCAATTCTTTTTCAATTGACAGCATCGCGAGTGCATTAAGTCTCTCCTGACCCATCGTATTCCGTAAAAAACATTTTATCCTTTTCAACGTTGAAAAACACCTTTCACATTCGCAGGTCGTCATCGGCGTAGTACATACAATGTTTAATAGTTTGTATATTTCGGATAAGCCTTCTTCCAAGTTATTTTTGTTAATAAATGTTAGAAGGGGCAAAACTGAAGGTATATCAGATTCACAACGCATATCATCACGGTCATAAATGACTTTTAGCTCTGTTTTTAATCTTTCTTCTTCTAATATGTCTTTGTAAGCATTTACAGTGTCTTTAAAAATTTCTTCAGGAAAGCTTTGCTTATAAGTAGAAAATAAATTTGATGATAATAACTTGGCTGAAGATAAATATCCAGTAAAGTGAAATCTTTCTCGCATTTGAGTTATAATTATGTCACAATATTCTTTAGCAACCGCTCTGTTTATTTCGTTTGGCTTACTGCGCTTTCGACTAGGCTCACCGTCATTTGTTTCTCTAAGTATATCTTCATATTGATCAATTTTTTCCTCTCTAATTTCTAGTATCTGAGATTCGAATGATTTTAAACAATTTTGAATATACACACTATCAGCGCCACGGCATTGCACTTGTTTAAAGAATATTTCAACATGGGGAGTTATCCAATGTGTTACTTCAAGGAAATAACTAAAATCCTTACAATTTAAATTTTTTAAAAGGCCATTGGCTTCAGATATGGTTTTGGAATCTTTTTCTGTTTCTAATATAATTTCTAAACATTCACGAATTAAATCTTTTCTTTCAAATAAAGTGTTGATGGTTCTTGTTTTAAAGTTCCACCTAGTTATAATAGCACGCGGCAGTCTCCGTTTTGCAATTTCATCTAAAATTGAAGTTCTTTTTGTTGACCGTGAGAAAAATGAAGTGAAAGCTTGAATTTCGGCAAAAAATATTTTTAATTTTTTACTACAAGACGCTGCTTTTTCAAGTATTAAGTTAAATTGATGGGCGTAACAGTGAATGTAATGGGCATTGGTATATTTTTGCCTAATAAGTGACTGTACCCCTGCTGTTCTTCCACTCATGACTGAAGCACCGTCATAACTTTGGGCAATTAATTTTTTTGTTGAAATTCCAAGCTTATCAAGTTCATGCATTATGGCTTCAGCAATATTTTCTGCAGTATATCCAAGAGGTCTAATAAAACTCCAAAACCGTTCATAAATTTTTCCACGAAAAACGTACCGAAATATCAAAACAAGTTGCTGTTGGTTAAAAGAATCAGTTGTCTCATCTGCTTCGACAGCAAGAAAATGAGATTCAGATATTTGATTCAAAATTTCATTTTTGCAGACTTGTAGCATAGCATCTAGAAGTTCATTTTGGATGGTCTTTGAAGTACCTCTAAATACGGTGGCTTCTTTTAAATGCATGGATAAAACTGTATCTAACTCAGATGTAAAATTAACTAGACCCCGAAATACACCTTGATTTAACGATTCTTCGCTCTCATCGTTACCGCGCAAAGCCAGTTCGAATGCGCCACAAAATTTAATACACATTATCAAACGTCGTAGTATATGTCGATTTTTATCGACTTTTTCGTTATGGACTCGAATACTTTGGAGATATGCACTGTCTAATTGTTTACGAATATCTATTTTTCCTAGCACGTTGAAATCAACTAAATTATGCAAATGACTTACGCTGCTCTGATGTTTTTTTGCTCTTTCCTGTAAATGCTGCAAATCCTGTACTCCCTCTTGAATCCATGGAGAACTCTGTGAACAATTGCCCAAAAGGCATATAAAACAGAACAGTCTGTTTACCTCCGAACAACCACACATCCACGAAAACTTCATCATATGAGTTTTCCCGTTTAAAATATCTATTAAATGCCCTTGTTTTTCCCGTACAAGTTTTTTTTATAACTAAGTCTGGAGTAGGCCTCCCCAACTGCTTGACACTAAGCTTGTCCTCATAATTTAGAGGTCTGTTTTTTAAAATATATACCACTGATGAAGTCATTTTAACAAAACAATTTGCCGTAACTTTCTATTAAACAAACACTAAACAAAAATAAAATGGTTCAAAGTACATATTCGGAATTACCTACTTTAGTCACAGTTTATTTAAAAATATCTATAGATTCTGCTTCAGTTTAGCATCGTCACTATGTTATTTCTCTAATCGCAAAATGTCAATTAAAACTCTAGTCAAAACAAACGCGACAAGTGGCTAAAAATCACAGATCAAAGGGAAGCGGTCCAGCGGACGCAATAAGAATGTGCCTTTCCAGGCGGCGGTGAAACCAGCCGTTGCCATAGCAACCTCGTAAACAAAATAGAATATAACGTGCTCTATGGCCATCTGTGACGTAAAATCAGGACGCGTGAACCTGTGCGAATGTTAGTAAATTGCTCTAGTACTTTAGTGGATAATTCGATAATGGTAATGCTAAATATGCTGAAAAATGTACAAATAATTATTAATATTATTATTGGCATAATAGGAATAGGTGTCTAATATTTTATGATTTTTTTATGGAATTTTTGGGGGGCACGTGCTCCTGTGCCCCACGGCAGGGGCCGCCACTGCATATATTTCAAAATATTTAATTAAAATTGAATATTTAAGGAAAGTACATGAAAAGCGAAAAACCTTTTTCTCACAAGAATTTTATTTTCGGTTTACCGATTTCGGGTGTTTCAAATTGGATACTTTATAAATACATTTATAAACGTTTAGTAAACTGAACTATATAATATTTTAAGTAACGAATAAGAAATGTATAATCCTACACTACATTTACTTTTAGCTCAATACATACAATTTATTCTAAACTTAAAAATTATTACAGTTTCATGTATTATATAATTAATTAGTAATCTGTGATATTAGTGTTTTTCACTAACTTTGAATATTGTTTCTTAATACATATCAAAATAGAGAATAACACTAGTTAACTTGAATGTTAGAATGTACAACTTTTTAAAAAACAAATTTTATTCGACGGAGACCGTTATTACAATATGGTAGTTATAATAAGAATGTTTAATAATGCATTTGACATATATTTATAACATTTCTGTGAGAAGTACAAATGTACTGAAGCTGCGGTTCTCATGGGTATATCCGTGTTCTAGCGTTCTCATAACTCACTGTATTATGACATAAAACGTAGTATAAGTAAACTAATAACTCACCCGGAAAAACGCTAATAATACATATTTATTTATTTATTTTTAAACAGTTTATAATGAATCATAATTTACAATTATTTCCAGTCATATATTCATTCAATTTGATCATCTCTATATTAATAAATATGACTGTCTATTATAATAATTACAAATTATTATCAATACTTGGAGACTGGTAAGTTCATAGTACATCCAGTATTGGTATCGCAGGCCACACTTTAGTTCTAAAGGCAATCAATGTAGAACGAAGTTATTATCTATGAAAAGTGTAATTTTAGTGTTTTAACAAATCTGGCTAGAAAGACTTCCCTTTCAAATTTTCCCTGAACTTCCCAACAGTTCAAACCGAAAGTCTCATTCTAAACAGTCTTCTTCGAAATCCCTAGAACATACCCTAGCATTATTCACATTAAAATGTCCAATCTATTACAAGCGTTTACCCATGCTTTTCTTAAAATATCCTAGGAGGGAAACCGGAAAAACCTAACGTTCTTCGCTTTTGTGCAGCCCTTCGCTTGATTGTTCAGTTTGCACACAGCCACAGCACAACGCATTATTTACCACGTAATATTTGACGAGCTATAAGAAACTAAACCTTGATAATAACAAAATCCTATTAAATCAAACTTAAATATCAATTAAAAACTACTTCAAACACTCTGAAAACCGTCATTCATAATTAGAACAGCTGTAAACAACATTAAAATAGCATAGGTCAAGTGGGCTGTCGTCAAAATAAGTCACCGATGACGTAGTCGACAATCGGCAAATGTCATATATTTTTCTCTTTTTATCATGAATTTACGATGCCCTCTCCCACTATAGATCAGTTCCCGCTCAAAAGTTAAGGTGAGAACAGACCTGACGCGATGCGCACGCGACAGTCCAATATTCCTAGGTATGGACATGGAGTGAGCGCGGCGCTAGCGCCGCCTGTCCGAAGCGCGTCACTACCCGTCTGCTGTCGGTTTTTTGACGGCAGATCAAAGAAAGAGCGAAGGGCAGTGTTGACGGGTACTAGTAGGCGCGTAGTAATCGCGCGAGAAATCAGCGTGCTCGTCGCGTACGCGTAGCAGACGCACGGCCGGTGCGTCGCGTGAGTGTCGCGCGCGCGGCTCGTCAGGTCTGTACGCACCTTTAGCGTGACGGTTATGGAGAACGGCGTTGCCAAGTTAACGTATGGTTTGTAAAGTGAGCGTTGTTCGTTACGTCTTACCTAGTCTTTCTCTCTCAAGCCACCGTCAATCGGGGGTGACAGAAATTTGACGTCACGGATGTATGATATTTTGTTATTATCAAGGTTTAGTTTCTTATAGCTCGTCAAATATTACGTGGTAAATAATGCGTTGTGCTGTGGCTAGGTTTTTCCGGTTACCCTTCTAGGATGTTTTAAGAAAAGCATGGGTAAACGCTTGTAATGGCAGCGTCCCACGTGCGTAGATCGCGTGAAATGCAGTACTAAAGCAGGGACGTGATTGGTCGAAAAGCAAACGCGTTGCCAAATTTCGGCGTACTGTGCAAGTACGCCAAAAGTTCGTTTGGATTTAACTTTTTAACATACGCAGAAAATCCGCCGCCGTTTGTCACGTTTTTGACGTTGTTTACTAATTAATATTTATCTAGGTTGTTGACGTTTTCATCACAAAATATCCCAATTATTAAAATAATAATTATTGAGTCAAATGGATGAGTTAAGATTTAGATATTTTATTAACGTCACAAAATATGTTATTTACTTAATTCCATGTTCAGAATTTATTATTAATTGGTATGAACCATTACTTCCTACGACGTTGGAGGTAATGTATGAACTGATATAATGAAATTCTTCATATAGTATAGTCTTTCTTTCAAGGCTACAGACATTGTTTAAGTACATTAACAACAAAATCCGTAAACACAAGGATTTTGCATTAACATATTGTTTGTAAACAAAGTCAGATTGTTCGGAATAATCTGTCGTTGCAAACTGTCCCTACTGTCAGTTTCCAAAATCAAATGAGAAGTTTTGCGTTCACATGGGTGATGTGCCGCTAAAATTTGCGTACTTAGCTTCTAGGCGTTTTACGCACGTGGGACGCCGCTATAAGAGATTGGACATTTTAATGTCAATATTGCTAGGGTGTGTTCTAAGCATTTCGAAGAAGACTGTTTCGAAAGAGGCTTTCGCTTTGAACTGTGGGGAAGTTCAGGGAAAATTTAAAAGAGAGATGTTATTAGCCAGATTTGTTGAAACACTAAAATTACACTTTTCATAGATAATAACTTCGTTCTACATAGATTCTCTTTAGAACTAAAATGTGGCCTGCGATACCAATACTAGATGTATTGACTATGAACTTACCAGTCTTCAGGTATTGATAATAATTTGTAATTATTACGATAGACAGCATATTTATTAATATAGAGATATCCATGAATATATGACTGGAAATTGTAAATTTTGATTCTTAAATAAACTGTTTAAAAATAAATAAATAAATGTGTATTATTAGCGTTCTTTCGGGTGAGTTACAAGTTTACTTATACTACGTTTTATGTCATAATACAGTGTTTTTCTCTATTTTGATATGTATTAAGAAACAATATTCAAAGTTAGTGAAAAACACTAATATCACAGATTACTAATTAATTATATAATACATGAAACTGTAATAATTTTGGTTTAAAGTTCAGAATAAATTGTATGTATTGAGCTAAAAGTAAATGTAGTGTAGGATTATACATTTCTTATTCGTTACTTAAAATATTATATAGTTCAGTTTAATAAAACGGTTATATGTAAATGTATTAGGAAAGTATCCAATTTGAAACACCCGAAATCGGTAAACCGAAAATAAAATTCTTGTGAGAAAAAGGTCATTCGTTTTTCATGTAAAATCAGTCACCAATGACGTCATGCGCGTGGCGGACGAGTTTTAGACCGCGATCGATCATATCTTGTATGCTTTGTATCATCACGTAAAACATATTGATATTTTTAGAATATGCGTTTAACAAGAGATGTCGCCACACGTCAATACTTCCTCCAAGATTGCATATGAACTTGCTTTTCATTATTTGAAGCGATGCTAAGCTAAAATTCATATCCTCTTAAGGTGCCTGCTCCGCCTTCTTCGGGCTAGTCCGAATAGGCGAGTATAACTAACTCAAACTTACGTTCGGGTGTGAAAGGGTTATTTTGGGGAAAAGCCTTTTCTCCCTCAAAAAGAAAATGTTATGCAATGAAAATAGGTAATAGAGTAGAGATCAGCGTTATTATTTAATATCTATGATAACTGGAATCGTTACTTTTTGTCTTTTGATATCAGTAATTATAGGTGTGGCGTGACAGATATTTACTATCACGACCGTGACTCGTGACCGTTTCCCTAAAATCACTGTGGTAAAAACCCGTGACTCGTTGGCCCGTGATTTACTGAAATATTTGAATTGAAGTTCCACTCACTTCGCTACCTAGCATTTAGTTCACTTGTAGCTTCGTAGTAGATTTTTGCACTAGCTTCTGGACGCTGTGGGGCTCTGATCCCGACTTCTGCCGAACGGCATAGTTTATGGCGCTACATGCGTTGTTTAATGTTTACATTTATATTTTTATATTTTCACTTTATGCCCTCCGCTCGCTGCGGGACGCCATCAGCAATAACTAACCCAAGTTAACCAAAAGCATGCCAAAAAAGTAACTAACTAATCCAATTAAAAAAAAAACTTGCAAGAACCGGGCATCGAACCAATCACTTTGGGTTCTAGAGACGCGAGCTTTACCACCTAAACCAACCTATCACATTTCTGCTTTTTTGTGTTATACAAACGCGTCAAGTGAAAATATATGTGAACAACGTTGTCGAGCGGAATTCGGGGATGAGGCTCCCCACAGCGGCGAGACGATAATGGTTTTTGTGACCCGCCGCGCCGCTTGTTTCGAAAGTTTGCACTTCGCAGCTTTCTCGAATTTGTAACATCTATTGTTTATAGTGGATTTGAAAAAAGATTTTTTGATTAAACTGATAGTCTCTATTTTTTTATTACAATGTCGCTTTTTCCTCAAAATATTTGCAAGCTGATAAAAAACGGTTATTATTTCAAAGAAGGAGGTTTCATTGTCGGCTTGTCGAGTAACCCTAAACCGTGACCGACACTGTGGGACATGCGATCGCGTGCAGCAAGGAAACGGTTCACGAAAACGGTAATTACTCCACTGTCACGGTGAACAACCGTTCCTCGCCAGATTACGGTGAAAAATCACGGTACGGGAAATCACGCCTCACCTCTTTCAGTGATTTAAAAGCGTGACGTGATTTTCTGATTGTGAATACTGAATTAGGATCATAGAAAAAAACACTAAGGTAGGATATCGTAAACAAAATACCGTGATCATATCAATAGACCGCTGATTCAAATATGTGGCATGATAATTGTTATTATTACCCATGATGTATAGTAAGGATGCCATTTATTGCGTCGTATCGCCGTATGAAATCTTATATGCGAAATCATAGGTGTACTGAAATATTAAAAATATTATTATTATTATGACTATTCAAATTTCAATCATCGAGGAAGATGATTATCGAATCAAAATCAGTTAGATTTTGTATTAATTTTCTGGTCAATGTGATCAATAAAGCGCGGAATATATGAAACAAGTACTTGAAAAAATATGCGCATATATATGCATCTTTTTCATGAAAATATGCATAAATATTTACTTTTATTACAAAATATGCAATCCAATATGTAATAAAATTGAATGATGTAATAGAACAAAATAGGGTGAAAAAAAAGTACTATGTTAAAAAAATGGTTTTTATTTGGAAGAATACACATACTAAGTAAGAAAAACAGTCAAATACAATTATTTACTATTTTAAAATGGTACAAAATTAGTTTATAACTTAACCATAAATAAAATATATACAAGGCACAAAAAATATTACAATATTATAAAATTTCTCGTTTGGAAATACTATAAATTAATTCATTACTGGAAATTAATTCACGCTGGGCCGACACAGGTTCGAGCCTCGCCCTCGCCTCGCTCGTCGGCGAATGGTCTACATATTTTTGTCAGTGTCTGCTCGCACCCGGCAAGGCACATCATAGCATGTATGTGTAGGGTGCATACGTCTGAGCCGTTCGACAGTCAAATAGTAATTTTTTTTACAACTAGGTGCGTTAACAGTTTTGCAATTGACATTTTTCTGTTTTGTGGCTTTAACCACTTGACTGCTATAACCACTTTGCATTGTACCTGCTTCGGAATTCTCAGGAAAAAACTGCAAGAAAAAAATGCTCTAAATATGTTGTAGGTGGTGCACTTATATTATCTTG
Organism: Pissodes strobi; assembly: GCA_016904865.1. Classification (NCBI taxonomy): domain Eukaryota; kingdom Metazoa; phylum Arthropoda; class Insecta; order Coleoptera; family Curculionidae; genus Pissodes; species Pissodes strobi. Next base: position 9,746 of record MU186788.1, on the reverse strand, counting down.
CATAATTTCTATATTAGTAGTGTTTCCCTACAACAACGGATATTCTATATTATTCTATCTTTGGTCATGTACTAACAAATTTAACTTACCAAGTCACGCCCGTCGACTGTCAGCTTAATTGTGGGGTGCTTGTTATTTAAATGAGGCGTCAAGTTGCAAAACCCGCTCAATCCATTTAGAAAAAAAAAACGCGCTATCGCGATATAACGATAGTACGCTTTAAAATATTCATAAGCAAAGCTTCAAACTGCAACAAATCCCTCTTAAACCCATATAAATTTAGTCCAAAAATTTGGTACTGCGGCAAAATCCGCCTAAACTTGGCTTGAATTGTTATAGAGCCTCTTCGGCCCAGGCTCCAGGATGTAAACTGCACAAGTGCAAGTTTAGTGAACATATGAAATGTGTACCTATATATCGTCAATTCGATAGCAAGTCGGCTATCGTTTTCAAGAAAGGCAAAATACTAAAAATGAAAATGGCTAGCAAATACAATAAAACAGTAAAAAGCTCTTGCAGATTGTCAGGCTTTGAACTGACTTTGACAAGATGACAATTATAATGCCATATTTAATTACTGGTTAACTGGTATTTAGTGTGATAATGAGGTGTTATTTGGTAAATAAATTTGTTTTTGAAGTTTTATATATCTATAATTTGGTGTTATTCGCTTAGGAAGAATTTAATGATTTTTGTTGAAAGGATTAGTTAATTTTTAAGTGTCCCTTATCAACTTCAGTTTTTAGCAAAGGTAACCATGTGCTATTAAAACTAACAGAAGTTGAAGCAACACATTCATCTTTATTTAATAAAATTAATGCACTTTCTTTAATTTTACGTTTTTTAGATGAAGGCTCTTTTGCCAAAATACTAGAAGCGTTCCATTGTATTCTGTGATTGTTATCAAATGCATATTGACAAATGTGTGATTTGTGGAATTGTGCATTTCTAATATAAGTTTGGTGTTCTTTTATACGTTTTGATAATGGTTTCTCACCTATATAAAATTTATTACATTCACATGGTGTATTTTATAGATAACATTTTTAGTAGTTTTATTTTCATTAAGTGGTTTTGTTTTTGTTAGTTTAGATCTAAGGGTGTTTTCTGTTTTGAAAATTGTACGAATGTTAAATTTATTACCTATTCGTTTTATTTTGTCTGATAAACCAGGAATATAAGGAATAAAGAGGTTCGTAATAGGTCTATTTTGATTTTGTCTGATATTTGGTTGTTCAAATTCTATAAAGCATTTTTGAATGAAAAAAGTCTATATAATCGAAGGAAAATAATTTGTAATAATCAAAATTGCAACACAGAAAAAGAATTTTTGAGCAATTTTTTGATGAATAATAACTATCCTATTGATTTCATTCAAAAATGTAGTAATAATCGCCTATCTATAGCATTTTCACAAAATTTGTCTAGACCTTATTGGAATAATTTCAATGCAGGTTTTGTGACGTGTGACGCACTTGTCCTGCCTATCCCATTTCAAATTGGGAAAATTAATAAAAACACATTTTTTTAAAGTTAAAATGTAAATAATTATTTATTGACACAGTACATAAAAATGAAAACGTAATTAAAATAAAATTTAAATATTTAAGCCAGCTAAACGGGTTTAGACGTTAAAATTGACTTTTCTTGCCTTTTCAACTGCAAATTCTCTAATTAAATCGGTTACATCTAAATTAGAACAAATATCTTTTTTGATACTTATTATTGCTAAGCATCGATTCTTCCTTGGGTATTGTTAAATCATTTGTTTTAATAAAAATATTATTAGGATTGAACATGTTGCAATAATTATACAGGTCCGGGCCGGCATTTCACCTCCCGTCTTCTGTTAGTAATTAAGTTAGGATTTTAATATTTTTCCCATTGCACACTCTATCTGTTCAAGTAAAAATTACTTAATTAGTAACTGATATACCTAACACAGGAGGTGAGATGCCCAACTATTTTATGTACTATTAAAACTTACCATTCACAATCACAACACTAAATAGAAATAAATAAAATAAATACTAATAGGCAACAGGCAACTGAGATAGCTCATTCGCAATCTATAATTTTTAGTTTTTTATTATTGAATAGAAGCCCGGTCTCCGGGCCCCCAAAGCATACGGGCCCCGGGAATTTGTCCCCCTCTCGTCGGCCCTGATTCAAGTTATTTTCACCTTTTGTATTTCTATTATTTGCTGATGGTTACTGAAAATCCATTGATAACTTTTGGGGTGATGTGTTTTATAAAAAATATATATGTAAGGGGGGCTATAATTTCTTCATTGAAGTAAGGGGCTTAGTCAAATTAGTATTGGGTTATTACAGGGTTTTACTACCGGGGCCAGAAATCAGTACCGGGCTTTTACTAACGGGGCCAGAAGCCATCACAAGGTTTCACGACCGGGTTTCACTACCGGGTCCCACTACAGGGTTTCACCTATGGCTCACTTTCACTTTTTTTGGCCGGCGGACTCTCACTCTCGAGCAGGTGACTTTCACCTCAACTGCTGAGCTTGCAGCCTTTTCAGCAGCAGACCTTCGGACTGATCTAAAGTGGTATCATTCCCATTTTTTGAAGTGAAACTTCTTAACGCGCGTTGGGACTAAAATTTGAAGGTCGCGACATACGACGAGAGGCTGCTGCAGGCCGCGCTGGCAGCGGAACGAAAATCCGTTACGTTATTTTATTGTGATATCTTTGTTAGATTCCAAGCAAAAAATATGGGATTTGTCACCTTGCCAAGACATAAGCGAAACTTTTATGAAGAATATTTTTTTTCATTTAGGCCTTCCCTTTTTGTTAATTTAAAAAAACTACTTTTTAACCAAATCAGATATGCGTAAGGTGTGTTTTTTTTATTGTCTCATTATTGTAGGTCGAGCTTTAAGATAGTTCCTATTAATTTTAATGCTTTTATTATTGATTGATAATATTATTACTGCATTCATTAGTAGTGCGGCTACTAATTGATGCATTTAAGTTTACATATCGGTATTAATCTTAAGTAAACCAAAGTGATCCATTCGGATAGTAGTGCTTAGAGTTTCTAGGTATAAGGCATACAGTACCGAGTTTACCAACAGAATTGGTCTATGTACAATCATCATATTTTAGCATCACCGTTAGTTACTTAATAGGTTTTTTTCGTGGTCATTCATTTGTTTTTAAATTTCACTGTAAGATTGTTGCAATTTTAAATAAAAAAAAAACCTAGAAGCCAATGGAACGAACCGGAAATTAAGATTGCATTCTCTTGTTTACTAAAACATGCCTAACAATCCCATATAACACCAGCGGAGCTTTTCCAGTTTAGCTGGCAGAACTGGTGGCGCTCACGAACTCCACACTTGGACCCGGATATTGCACACGTTACTCTCCGGTGTAAGGTTTGTTTAAATTTAAATCCTTTCCTCTTTAATATTAATAAGAAAATCGTGTTTCAGGTTAACCACTTGAATGATTACGCAATATCATAGCCATATTACTGCTGTGGCACATATACATCATATTCAGGATAGCAAAACACTGAATAAATCCCCAAAACATATAGTTATTGGCCACAATAATAATTTACTGGCCACCCAAAATACAGCCACATAAACCATTTACGGGCCATCAAGCATTATAGTTATTGGCCATCATGGAAAGAAAGTCTTTACATATGTTAAGAACTTTTTGAACAATTATTTTTATTTCTACTAAATTGAAAACGTTGGTAGGGATTTTAAGAATAGCTACCAACCCAATCTAACCTAAATGCCTTGGTTCAATCCAAATAGGCGTCAACTATTGAAGACTTTTGGGTCACTTACCTAATGTGATTTAGACTTACTTCTTTTGTAGCAAAGAAAGTTCACATCATTTGCAAGATCTACCATATTTTCCGTACATATATATTTAGTAGAGTGCATGCTCAAATGTTATTGAAATAGTACATGTGTCATTTGTGTGTAAAAATAATGTTATTATTGGAAAAGCAACCACTCATTTGTTAACCTATTATGGACCTAGTACATATCTTTGTATTTTTATTTGATTCAACCGGCTAAATTCTAAGCTTGGTCAGATTACGCAGAATTCGAGACCAGACGAGAAAAACGTGCTTCACATTTTGAAAGACTAAATACATTCTGCTTGTATTCTAAGAAATTAAAAATAAAACTACCTACGTAACATAAAATTTAAAAATCTTTAGTTGTATTTTGTTTTAGAATGATCAGGGAAATGAGCGTAAAAATAAACCAATTTTTGACTCATTTGCGAAGGGCACGTCATTTATTCTCATTTTTTTATGAGTATGATCTCAAGCATAGCACAGAGGCACTAACTAACCAATGCTCTGTATTTCATTTTCGAAACGGAAATATTTTTTGGCTTTAATTTATAACACAGCCAGTTTTCTCCTAGTCGTAACATCAGCATGCACTACTTAATATACGTAGTTAAGCTCCTCTACTACCGTAGCCAAATGATTCCGCCTAGTTTGGTACTAATTTCCCGATATTACCGGAAAGCTTATGCGACTATCGAAAGAGCTTGCCTTAAAGTATTCGTCATATTATATGGCTGGACTCAGCTCTAGCCACATTTTTAGGCAATTATGTGAAGAATACAAAACATATAGATAGTAGCGTAAATATAAAGACAAAGCAAGGCATAGTTTAATATTTCCTTAATTTTTCTACAAAGTGCAGAGAAAAATTCTGATATCAATAGAAGAATGACTTGCTAAGAACAGTGAATTAAATATATATTGTCTTTATCAACATAAAATTTTAAAATTGCCAACAATATAAAATTCACAGCTTAAAAACTTTTAACTGGGTCTGCTTATTTACTTTTATATCTCTCTAAAGTATAGGAAACCGCTAACCGCTAATCTAATTGTTCTTTTATTCCAGTCTAAAGACGTCGATTTAAAAAGAAAAGTAACGAAGAAAATTTGCTCAGACGTTCCTACGTGACTAGATGCCCAAAGTCTTACTAATTTATTATATGAAATAACCATTATCTGTTTTATATACTCCTGTAGGAGATGATACTTTATAAAATTCCAGGAGTAAAGCAACTCACATTTCATTTGTGAATTTTTGCTTGACACTGCTATTGACATTAAATTTATACCTTACATATTTTGGTATTGCCTTTATCAAATATGACATTTATTTACTTCTACATCTATATTTAATAAAAAATGATTTTGAAATCTGGCTACATCAAAATGGATATGCTATTAAAGTAATATCTGTATATTCCAAAAATTCAAATTAAAATAGAAGATACTACTCAGATAGATATTACAGATGAGAAAAATAGGGACACGAGAGAAAATGTTTTCATATATAATACCATAAGTGATATAATTTTTCAAGCTAAATTTTATACGTGTTAAACAAAAGATTGCAGCTTAGCAATTTTTCGGCTGACATTATCACGAACGAAATTGCTAGGCAACAAACTTCAGTTGAGCAAATGGAAAATTTCATTAATGGAAAAATTATATCAGAAATGGCATTCATCGAGGCAACCTAATAAATTAAGAATTAGATTGATTTAAATCAAATAAATAAAATCAGTTTTTTAAACATAACATAAATAGCCAATAATACAATTTACTTATAATTCTTAACAGTAATAACGGTAGTGCAATTATGAGATGTTATTCGATTCCCACTAAGATTTTCGTTACCTTGACAGACTAGAACATGGGCGTAGACATGGGAATGGGAATTTAACCGACTCATGTTTGAGCTCATTTTGCAACATACGATTCATGCTATGCCATTCAAGAGGGTGTCGAATCCTTGTTTTTTAACGACTTTTGGGTAAAAATTGGGCGTGGCACCCCCAAAATTTCCCACCTTCGGAGGCTTAGCCTCCGGCTACGGGTACCACTGCGGCCTTATCTACGGTTCGTCCCCCCTAAAAAAATAGAATGGTGCTATGAATGCACCTGAAGACTTAATAGATTGGGTACTTGCGTCTCCAATATTCCGAGCGTATAAATTAGGCCCTAGCTCAAATGCCGGAGAGTAGAGAGCGGGTTAATTTATTTAAGGCGCCACGGGCTTTTAGACAGCAAAAGCGAGAACTATCCCAAAGTTGAAATATGGAACTCGTTTTAGCTTAAGCTTCGCGACAAAATAAATGAATACCAACAATTCGTTATTTATTTCTATCAAGAAAATCGATCAATAAAACAGCAAAAATAAGTTAGAAAATTAGATTAAATATATATTCCGACAATTTATCAGTAACAATAGCGGAAAAATAATTACCCAGAAATTAATCAAAAATCAAAGTCGGTATAAAGCAAGTACCCCAAATTAACCGAAAACTAAATTACTCAAAAATTAATCAAAGATAACTAAAGTAAACGATGCACAAATACTCGAATGTTAATCAAAGGCAAGTCGGAATGATTGAATTATTGAGCGCAAAATAATAAAGGAAACAGATACTTACTGTAATGGGCCTCTCCTTTAAAGTCACGATCAAAAAAATCAATTACATAAAACAGGTAAATAAACAAACAAAGAATTGGTTTTATTACGTAACAATAAAATATCACAGCTGGTCAGGAGGAAGAAAAGAAAATTAAGTTGAAGAAAATTTCAGTAGTCAATTCTTATGGTTACTGTACTCTTAAAGGTATTTAGGCTTCACTCGGTGAAAATAATCACACGTTTACTCTAAACAAATTCCGAAATATTTACTTGTAATTGATGACGGTCGCTTAAAGCATTAATAAAAGAACGTCAGTAATATGCGTTGAAAGCCAGACACTGCGAACAACTTCTCGTTATAGGTAAGTTCAATTAGCCCGAGTAATCACCGATTTAAAGACTAACTCACGGCTTACGAATCATGATCCATCACATATACCGTATAACTAACTAACTATGCTATTCAGTTCAGTTAAGTTTCGTTGATAACTGCCGCAAAGACAATATATAAATAAACTATTTAGACCTGGCGGTATTATAGCCACTAATTAATTACAGACCTTAACATATGGCAATTTATTCCATGGTCAAGTTACCAGTAGGACAGATATAACAAATAATCTGTTCGAGTAAAGAAAATATCAAAGGCCGCAACAAAAACAATTAAAAATAACGCAATGTCACTAGGCTGTGTCAAACTAGTAGCTATCTGATATACGGTTATCTAACATAAGCCAGAAATCGTGAAAATTGAGAACAATAATAAACTAGTTCGACCTACAACGTTATTGCGTCAGTCAATTAATAGTTCAAAAAAAAGAGAGAAATATTCGATCTAAAATCCGATTTACTATAGATCAGCGGATCTAACTGAATTTTAGAATTTGATTAAACAAAAGCCAGCATATTAGGCTCGTCAAAATTAACCAAAAATTCAAAGTTCATTTAAAAGAAAATCTCAGAATTTAATTAAATAAAATCAAGTATTTTAGGCTTGACAAGATTGCCCAAAAATTCAAAGTTCATTCAAAAGAAAATTTCAGAATTTAATTAAATAAAATCAAGTATTTTGGGCTTGACAGGATTGCTCAAAAATTCAAAGTTTATTCAAAAAAAAATTTGAATGACGAAATGTTGCCTTAATTAAGGAGAGGTTAAAAAGCTATTCTTTGTTTGAAAACAAAGCCAAAAGAAAAATTATAATTAGAGACCGTAGTTAATTACACAAATTTGCCGCAATATCGATAGATGGGAAAGAAAATAAAATGGAAATTGCTCACTTGATAGATGAGTAACTTCTCAGGCAGCTTCCAGAAAGAACTGCTCAATTTTATCGACTTAAAATTGTGTTGGATTTATTTTTAGAATTGCTGATTAGTTGAAAAAGTCCACAAAATTTTGATATAAAGAGTTAAACTTTTATAAATGCTTTATTTTGATGAGTGAAATAGTCTTTGAAAAATCTTTATATACCATATTTTGAGCCAAAAGCCTTTTTAAGTAAGTGAATTTCAAAAGCAAAGCATAGTGAATGAGTTTTCAACTCAGACACGTATTTTACTGTTGTAATAATCAACGGGTCGAAGAGCTATCCCGTATCATATCTGTGAAAAGGGTCATTTTCGATATATTTGGAAATTCCCCCAACTTCATATTATTTGACTTATCTTTAAGCCTCAAGCAGGAGCCAAGACTGCATTGCAAGCTTTTGTTGTGTTGCTTTGCAAATTGCAAGAACTCTTCGTCTACTCGCTTGGCTCATTTTATTAGTTGGTTCTAGAATATACCTTGAGAGCAACTTTCTGAATTCGACCGTATTAGATGTGACTCCTAATTACTAATTTGAATTACTTTATTGGTTGCTTTGCTATTGTGTTCTAGAATACTCCTTGATAGAATTCGACCTCGCTAGTTATGACTCCTAATTTCTGAGTGGAGTTATTTTGGTTCTAGTAGGGGTTGGATGCTAGCTCGATCCGGGCAAGTATTTGAGCATTTCTGAAGAATTATATCTAAAGTAAGACAATGACCGTGGTAGGTTTGTTTACTCATTAACAGAGTATTAAAAATATAGCGACTGCATGAATTGGAATTAATATCTGGAATTATTATAAAATCGAAGATACCTAGGAAATGAATTCGTATTGTGACGTATGAATGCGAAAAATTTACTTAATTTGGTAGGTAAATGACAGTACCAATGAATCAAATGCTAAAATAAAAAGTATGGCTTATTCTGAAAAAAAGAATCTTCAAATTTTCCGGAAACTATCGATATATATCTAGATTACTAAAAAATAAATATTACACAATATAATTTTCAATACTACCAAAATATGTAACTCAGAAAAGACTACATATTTTCTGTAGAGCCTCCATTATTAATAATGCATTTAAATATGTTTTCTCTTAATTTGCTATTTATAGCATTTATAGTAACATCTGGACTGCCCCTATTTAATAATTAACTTCATTCACAATTCTAAAACAATTCTTAAACTTCAACATTTTAAGGTCTTCCGTAATAAACCCTATTTTTCAAAAACCCCCACAAAAAATATTCAACTGATTAAGAGCTGGGCTATTAGCAGGTCACCTAAGCCTACCATGCCTTCCAATCCAGAACAGTTACCGGCCATTGAGATATTCAGCAACTGGTAAAATATTGTGAGGTGGAGCCTGTAGATAATTGTAGTGAGCAAGCGGAATATCTTCTAAATAGTTCTCTACCTGATTTTGCAATACATCCAAATATCTATTACTGTTTAAATTTTCGTCTATAATAATTGGGCCAATAATATTACTTGACAATTTCACACCAAATATGGCCTGACCTATGTTCCTGAATTCCCACTGGCTGTATTTTGTGAGGGTTTTCAGTTGTTGTTTATTTTTCCTGTTATACATGCCCGATGTAGTGAACGTCACTTTGTCAATGAAAATAATTTTATTTACGAAATTCGAGTCTTGTTCCATATGAGCTGCCATTTGTTGGCAATACTCAACTTGCCTCATTTTCTTTTCTCTTAAATTTTGCATTGGCATGAATTTATATGGTTGGTATTTGTGATATTGTAATGTAGTATGGATTTTATAACAAGATTTATTGTTACGGCAAGGGATCTTTCAGGATTTTCAAAAATTTTCGCTAAAATAGCATTTTTTCATATTACACCTAACCTTAAAAAAAAGCAAAATATTGAAATCCTTTTCTTCATTCCTGGCTAAGTTTCTCTTTTTTATCTTTAGAGCTTTCCTGCCAATTAACTGCTTGGCAGTATATCTGATTG
>MU186787.1:84123-109084 GCA_016904865.1 Pissodes strobi | reverse complement strand
ATCATTGAATGGGAAAGGCCCACAAGCTGGAAACTAAAGGATAGCGAGGAGATCAAGTATCGAAATGCCATCAGACGAAACAACCCCCTCCTATAAGGCCTGATAGACCCTTCTCAGCAGCAATTGTAGGCAGAGAAGAATGGGAGGGGGGGACCTCCTATAAAAGCAGATCAAGCATGATATACCGACGGCTCTAAGACCAGTAAAGGGGTGGGAGCCGGGGCCCATGGACTAAGGTCAAATATCACCATAAATATGGGCAGTCAAGCCACAGTGTTCCAAGCAGAGGTTGCGTCAGTTCAACACTGCGCCATGGAGGCAGATAAATTGAACATTAGAAAAAGGAGGGTAGCCATATACTCTGACAGTCAGGCCGCCTTAAAAGCAGCTAGTGCACACAAGGTCAAATCTAGGGTGCATAAATGCCCTTGAAAAGGTCGGTCGTAACAATAAGCTCACCATTGCGTGGGTTTCGGGACATTAAGGCCATCAAAGCAACGAAGAGGCCTAAAATCTTGCAAAACGGGGCGCAAGTAATGTTACGTCGGGACTTGAGCCCTACTGCGGGATAGCAGGAAGGGTCTTCAAAACAGCAGTTAAAAGCTGGAGAGATAAACAATCTTTAAACTGGTGGTTACAAACACCGGGGCAACCACAGGCCAAACAGTGCATAAAACACGGCTCCCCAAAATTCACGGCAGATCTACTTAAGAGGAGTCGCAAAATGATAAGAATATTAGTGGGTCAGCTGACGGGGCACTGTAGAATGAACAGACACATGGAAAAGATCGGCTTGGCAGATAATAGCCATTGCAGGTTCTGTAAGGAGGAGGATGAAACTCCCAAACACCTGTAGTGCGAGTTTTAGGCTCTCTGCAGGCTCAGGTATGGAAGGCTAGGAGAGACCAAACCAGGACCTGCAAGGTACCTAGAGGAAGCCGGTACTCCATTTGTGGAGTCTGATTGGGAAGACCAGACTGGATTAAATCCTCTAAGCACGGTTCGGAGTGCTACAATAAACCTGCATAGGTTGCAGTGGCAGAGGCGGGTACCAGCGCCAACTCCCTTCAATTCTATTCTAGTCTATCATTTGAAAGTGGAGGTTAGCTTATCTGAGGTGTAGTTATGGCTAATGAGCTGGTTGTGTTGATAAAAGAGTCCTTTATTCGTGTGAAAGTACGTTCAGCCTCGGAAGATTCCTTCACTCGACTAACGACTCCTTCCAAAGAGCTCCTCGTGTTGAAAACCGGTACTTTCAACACTCGTTACGAAATATTTTCTTTGAACACTATTGTTGAAAAGGTTGATGCACTTTCTATCTCTAAAAATATCCACAATAAAGTGTCAAAATCATCGGTCGCAGTATACATGGTGTTAGATTTGTTTGGATCACCTACCCTTCTGATATGACACTTGAACTATCTGTTATTCTTTAGCTTCTTGGATCCTGAAATTATTCTCGTATCTGTCATCGTTTTCAATTTATTTACAGAAATATTCATCGATGCAAATTAGGCGTGGGCCAAGTAAAAAAAATTCTAAAAAATTTTTATTTTTATTATCTATCTATCTATTAATTTTAAATCAACCGTCAAGAGTAAGAAATTATTCTTCAACACAAAACAAAATTATAAAAACTTTCAGGAGTATAACCAATGATATCGCGTGAACTTATTATTCTGTTTCTCAACTCCTCTTCTGTCTAGATTGCGGTTTGATAAACTCATATTTTCAGTTAACCCCAGAAAAAAATATCCATTGTATTGAAGTCTGGAGATCTAGGGGTCGAGTTCAAATTTTGGTTTAGGAACTTCCTCACTTCTATGCTGAAATACGTTGGCGCACCATTGTGCATGAATCACATTTGGTTTCTCAAATAAATGGTACCTGCTAAAACAACCCTGAGAATTCCTCATCGAGAAATTGACGATAGTATTGTCCGTTTAGTTATTGTCCAATAATATCGGTCAACACATTTGCTTATTATTTTCGCGGAGTAAATGTTTTTCTTCTGCTCAAGAATGATTGTTATGAAAATTAATATTGAGGCGATTTTTCGAGAAATTTGCATCATCGCTAAATAAAATCATGTTTCCAAATAACAGATTTTGGACTAGCATTTGTTGGAACCACTGTCAAAAATTTAAACGTAGTGGAAAGTCATGTGGGAGAAGAGAGCTTGAACCCTTTGGATGTGGTAAGTAATCTACCAAATTTTTCCTGGCAATAATAAATGAAATGCATTGGTAGCAGAGTCACTTTCTACTACATTAAGGATTGCTTCCTTAACTTCAGGAGTCTTAACCGTTCTATTTATCCTTGCTAAATGAGTGAAATTCTTGAATGTACCATCTTCACACAGTTGATTATGTATATTTGCATGAGTCAGGTAATATTAAATTTGATTTGGATATCTCTGTTTATAGAGACGTGTGGCTTCATAAGGATTGAGATAAGTCTAATTTTATATTTATAAGGATTGTCATTGGCCAGGCCATACATTTTTACATATTCATGATTTGTGAATTCATTAAAAAGTTAAAGAAAATCTGGGAACGTTAAACAAAAAAAATATTTATTACAAAACATCAAAGCGTCAATAAACAGAATTAACAAATGATTTGCTTCTGCCTTATACATTTTTCAGAAAAATTATTTCGCCTACATTTAATCTGTATAGATATATATTTGTGCCCAAAAATTGAAAACTGTGAAGGTGCAAAAGACGAAAAAAAAGCAAAGTTGATACAGCGTTTTCCAAAGAAAAAGTTGAAAATTATACCGAAGAATTCGACATTTTATTGTAGAGATTTGGAAGGATAGTAAGTGTACCAAACTGTAATAGTTATATCAAAAAATACGGAGGAAAAAAATTGGGAATTTCTCCAATCTGTGTACTGAAAATGACGCGTTTCTGAACATGGATATATAACGGCATTTTCTCCTTACTTTGTCGAGTACTATCACTCTCTGAAATATCTGCATGCCATTAAATAGCACCTTGTATAGGATGTAAGTTCGAAAATTTTTTAATTTTGGAACAAGGCCCAGCCCAATTCTAAATGATGCCCGTGGATCAAAATGAGGCTCATATCATACCATTAATTTTCTCTGACTATAGCCTATATAACATTATAATCTAATAAAATCACTATCTTTTTTAATAGTCTCTCATAATTATGACAAAATTGTCATCTTCAAGTAGTGAGGCTGGTGATGTTTTTGTATACTCGAAGTTTGAAGGTGTAAGTAAAGAGCAGTGCGTAAAACATAATGAGTACAGTGGCTAGTTGTATTGAAAAGTACTACTTTATGTGAATTTAGTACTTTACGCACAGCCGTAGATTTTTTTATGCTGCGTTATCTGTCAATATCGTATTCTGATAACGGCTGTGTACTAAGGCTTGTGCGTTGTGCTGGTCATATTTCGTAATTGTTTTATCCATTTTGTATGTTCTACCAAATATGATGAATCAGTAGATAAAAACTACCGATTTCACCGAATTCATTTACGAGTTCCGATTATTAGGTGGCTGCAATATATTATTGGAAAATTTTATCAACGTAGTGACTATACAAATATTGGAAATTTTTTGTAACTAATCGTTCAATTATCCGAAAATAATTGCTGACGGAAAAAGATCATCGCGAAAAAAGTTGGACGGAGTTTTAGGCTACTATCAAGCACAATAATCATTTTTTGGCCCGAAATTTTTCTTGATACTTGACGTAGATATCCAGGACAATAGAATGAAAATATTATCACTTAGTTCTAGCATTATTAATCTCCAGACATATGTTTAAAATTTTAAAATGGAACATTTCTTTTCGCGAATTCAGTGATTGGAATCCTTAATGTCGCCTTCAGTGATTGATTAGTCAGGCATGAAATTATTATATATTAGCTCCAAATGCTCGTATGGCTTGGCAGTCTTATTGAGTTTTACGTCAAGCATTTTTACGGCAAAACATGGACGTAACCACTGAATTAAATCGGGTTTCAATTGCTCCATGAATCTTTCAATTTTAGTGCCCTATAAAGTGTTCGTATCTACGAATCACAACACTTCTAACTGTCTTCACGTGATTCCTTCTACACAGCGGCCAAAATATCAGCATGTATCGATCTCGGGCCAATACGTCAAGCAATCGGCACCTGCCAATAACGCGTTTCGGCCTCATAAATATTAATGAAGAAAGCCGCACTGCATTTGACCAAATAAATATCCTTATTCAAAAATGGCACCAGGCTGCAGGCAGGTGAGGCACACGGCCTCAGTTGTTATTACGCCAATTATTTTAATTCCACGTATATGACCACTAAAACTTACTCTACGACTGCTCGTGCTCCGGTTTTTTTAACGTAAATATATTTAATTAGTAATAATTATTTCACATTTCACAAACTGCCCGCGTCTATAATGAAACATTGTTATATATTTCGAATAATTTTTAAAGATCTAATTTCTATCAAGACTTGTACAGGAGGAATGGAAAGGCTCTAAATCTTGCTTCTGATGTCTATAATGACCGATCAAATTTTGCAAATAGTAAGCTCAGATATTAATTTCTACAAATGACCTTTAATGGAAAATGTAACGTATGATGATTATATATTATATGAATTTGGTGAAGTACATGAGGAATGTCTTGTCCATTGACTAAATAATATAACCAAAATATTTTTGGTTGGGTGTCTATCAACCCGTTTGTAGGTCTGTCCCTTTGCTAAGAGTATAAGGGCAATAAGAGCACAAGCAACTTCGATGTCACTACACAAGTCGAATACACCAAGGACTTCAATGGTACTGCACCGTTTGTGGCCGCCTCACAGTAATACCAAAGAGTATATAATGTAAAGAGAGGACAGTAAGACAGAGCAATCACATTAGAGAGTGATAGTTGAGAACTCCGACTTAAAGGGCGCCTCGTATGTTATCGGATTATATCGGACGCAATCGTCAAGCAAGGACGATCAGCCAACACAGTGGATTAAATATATCTCGTAAAGGTCAAGTTTAGATTTATTAGCGAGACGTTTGGTTTAGTTTTTTAATTCATATTGTGTAATTGAAATTAGGTGTGTAAACTTTAATTATGACGTGTAACACAATTCATTTAATACAATCTTTTAACAATCACTCGGTAAAATTTTGCTTACCTACAATACATGCATTTCTCATGACTTTTCTCAACAAAATCCTTGGATTTCTGATAAAACATTAATTGTTTTAATTTTATTACTAAATATTCAGAAAATTCTACTCTAATAATTAAACTTCATACTCACTTTCGCGAATTTCGCCTTTTTTGACATAAACTGTCATTTTCAGCTTTAAAATTATTCGCGGCCAAAAATTTTATTTTTTTTACGAATTCTACCATAATTGTAAATTAACCTCAAATTTCTTGACTGCTTAGCTATATTTATTTGTTTATTCTTTTCAGGCATTGGGTTCATTAGTTAAATTGTAGAACAGATACTTTGACCATTGGATAATAATATTAATTATAATTTTTTTCGGTGGAGATATTATTATTTTATGCTCCGTTTGCGGCCTTTTGGTAATTATCCTAAAACTACGAAATACCCACCAGCTAAATGACACCAGAAAAGAAAATTTTCGGTGAGAAATATATTTTTAAAATGAGATTAATTGAGCCCATTCTAGACTTAAAAATATATTACTAACCGGCTTATATCATCCGGCACTTGGACCGAACCTATTCCACTAAAAGCATAAATTCGCAAAAAATTTAAAACCACATGAGTATGGACCAAAACTTACATTCGCGCGAAAAATCAACAACTGTCAAAAAAGGTGAAATTTGCGGAAGTGAATATGAAGCTTTAAAATGAGATTCGAATAGAATTTACTTTTTCGTTGGTTTATCTACATACTAAGAGTTTATCCCCTCTATGTTTTGAATGAAATTTTCCTTTCAAATAATCGAAAAATATTGATTACACCTTTTTAATTTAAACTGAAGGAAATTCTTATTTGATTAATTAAAGCTTTTAGACGTCCTGAATAAATTTTTATAAAAATTCGCCGGACACATTAAAAAACTAAATTGTCTCACATTTTTTTAATTAAAATAAGTTGAGCACTTAGATTTTAAGAAAATGCAAAAGTTTAAACAAATTCAGAGAATTTGAATGAAAATCACTCGATATAAAATTTTATCCTAGCAGAAAGTATTAGATATTTAGTAAATTTTGTCCTCATTTTCGTTATTTCGACCCACTGTGATGAAATCGATTATTCGCCATCTTGTTTGACTTGACGTCAACATCACCAGCCTTGATAGAAAGTTACATCCGGCAATGTCGCGATATCTCCGAGTTAAAGGGACGAGGTCATTGAAACGGCTGACGAAAGATCAAAGGAAATTCGCCGGCTGTCTTCTCTTTACATTATATACTCTTTGGTAATACTGTGCAACATATTGCACAATAATATTGACCATCTAGGGGCCGCTTTAGAGACAGAAGACAAAAACATGCTAATGAGAGCCCTCTGATGCGAGAGTCATGAAGCATGGCATTCCCCAGGTCTCCTTTTCAAGCCCTTTGTTGCTCTGGATTTAGATGATTAACTTAAATTTTTTATTGCCTCAGTCTCAGGTTATCTTATACGCAGATGACACCATCTACCTCCTACATACAAGGAGCACGTTCCTCTGATTGAGTGGATAATTGACTGTACTTAGCATGTTGACGACTAGTTCAGGGATAAGGCTCTCAACCTAAAACTTAGCATAACAAGTCTATACTTTTATCTGATATTTGTTTTATTGCCTATCGTGCTCGTTGAATCAAATTTGTGCTCAACACATGTCTTTGAACTCCAGGGAAAAGCGATCAGTGATGTGGAACTACACTTCCAATAAATAAAAATACTTACTTTTCTATCGGATTACATATGAAGCCCTATTCTATGTTCATCTAAACGCTCAATGATATCAAATAGCAGAACAGGCGAATTAATTTGATACTACGAAGCCAACAGGTCTGCAAGTTGAACTTCTACAATTTGGAACCTCATGCAGCGCAACACTTCACTAAACATCAAATTTTAATAACCTGTGGGAATAAGGAAGCCAATCGTCTGACACGAGATATTAATAGGTGTGTTCTACAATTTAACTGCCACCATCCTAAGTAACGTAATGAATGCGTGGGTCAAGCATGTGAGGCAAAATTGGCTGCTCTCGAGTGACCCAGCTCCTTGTAGGCTAAGCAGCTTTCTGGCTCTAAAGAGAGGGGACATGCGGCTTATGATCGGGCTTCTCAGAGGGCACTGTCGCTTGAACAGGCATTTGCACCCGCTGCAGGTCTTGGAAGATCCGGAAATGCAGTTGTTGCTTGGAGAACGAGGAATGGTTCACATATGTTCTTAACGACTGTCCAACGGTGGCTAGGATAAGAGAGGTGCACTTCGGAAGTTACGTACTGAACCCACAGAACAAAAGAAAGATCTAACCGAGGAAGCTGTGTGCTTTCGCTAGGGCTACCGATGTTAATTGCTACGTCGTGCAAGAGATCTCTCGCACGCGTTTCATTCATATATGGCAAGCAATTATTGATAGTTGATGGACAATGAATTTATTTTTGCCAGTCATTTAGGATTTAAAGGTGATGTGGGGTAAATGTGCTATATTTTTTGAATAGTCTGATTTTGACGCCATCCCTAATTTTTGCAAATTGTCCGAAAATTTTCCAAAAAATCACAGTAGACCAACTTCGCATACCCAAAACGCTCATTGAGTTGAAAATTGTATATTCTAAATCGTTTGGGCACTGTATATATTTGTTTAAAACAATGTCGCTATACCACATTTACCACGTAAAATGGGGCAAATGTAATAATTGATTGGCGTTTTTTTTTATCCAATATACCAATCCTATATGGTTAATGTGAAAGAACATGAAAAAAGCTATATTTAACTCTTTATTTCAAAATTTTTAAACAACAAATAATCACCTAAACAGTCATATGAAAATAAACACAAAAGATTTTGATTATAGAAGCTTATAATTATCAAGTTTAAAATAAAATTCGATAATAATGCATCAGGTTTCTTTTGGGTTTGGGAGTATCTGAACTAAATCTTGATCCTCCACAGTGTCGGTGTCTTCAATTTTCGGCCAACTGAATTTTTTTATGTTGGGATTTAAAAAAATTAATAACCCAGTTATCTCCAACCTTTTCTTTTATTTGGCCTACAAAGATTCTTCTTTGTAGAATACTTCACTACCACCCATTTGCCTATAGCAGGATAAACAAATAGCCCAAGACGGCAGTCGTTTTGTTGGTTTTTATCTAAAATTCTTTCATTATCAGCCAGGAGTTCCTCGTCATTATTTGAGTCCATGTAGGGCACTTTGTTTGCATCCTCTTCAGAACTAAACAAAGTTGATTTCGGCACAATTTTTCTATTTTTGTTGTGCTAACCTCATAAGCCATTTATTTTTTTTCTTTTTCAGACGTGCACCTGCCTCTTCGGAAGTCAAAATCTCAGACCCTAGACAAACCTTCGCCCTCCTTTCCTTTTCTGGTTGTCGATTTTGAAGAACTCGTGATGGCAAAATTTCTTCAAATGACAAATTTTTGTTGGGTTCTGACAGCTACATGTTATGTTGTTGATAATCCTGCATGTTGCGATATTGATGGCCCTGCTTCATGCGATGTTGAAGGCCCTGCTTCCTGCAATGTTGATGGCCCTGCTTCATGCGATGTTGATGGCCCTGCTTCCTGCAAAGTTAATAGCTCTGCAAATGTATATTCGGGTTCTTGAGGATTTTTATTGTAAGATTCATATCTTATTAATCCATCTGGTTAAAATACTTCTTTAGGGACAACATTTTTGGTTAGCGGACAGATGCCGCTCTTACGAAAATCATTTTTTATGACATCTGCTGATTTAGATTGCCATGTTTCACAAAGAAATTGAGCTTTGGTATTTTATGGCCAAAGTTGTGATGCTGTCAAGTAATTATTTTCTGGTCCCATTTAGTTTTAAAAGATTTGAAAATTGCAGTATCTAACGGCTGCATTAAACGGCTGGTATGAGCCGGTAATTTAAGATTAATAACGGTCTGTTTCAGGACTGTTTCCATTTTTTCCAGACTGACATGGGTAGCATGCACATCGTATATAATGACGACTGGCCTTTCTTCACCCATGGTATGATTGATTTGGTGTCAGCCATTGGTCACATAAATGAACCTTTAAAATAATCAAAGGTGGTGCTTTATCGCCTGCAGCATTACACATAGCGAGAATAGTAGTATTATCCCGACCAGGAGAGCTTTATTAATTAAATAACTTTACTTTACCGTGGATCTATAGATAGACTTGTCTCATCTAAGTTCCATAAGCGCTCAGCTTTTTCAGTCAAGTTATGTTCATTCGGGATTTTTTCTAAAAGATCGAAGTATGCCGCTTTCTTTCGAGCATATTCAATGTTTTGTGGTATCTTCAGGCTAAGGTTGTGGCGTTTTGTTTTAAAGTCAAAAACCAATCTTCTCCTAGAACCCCATCCCTAAATTTTCTTTCTTTTTTGTTGGCTGTAATATAGATTCCGACAGCTTCTAGCACTTCCTTTTGCGACATTCCAAAATTTTTTCAGTACCTTTAATTCATTTGCCAATTTTACCTCTTTCTCTTTATTGATGCAAGTTAGTTTTTGTAACATATATACTTAGTTACGTACCATTTCTAAAAAAAAGATAAAGGGGAAATGTGATATAGGCCCGGGGAAAATCTGACATAGGCTCTATCACATTTGCTCCGCGACCATTTATTCAAGGGCATGTGATATACTAAAAAATAAACAATAAGTATTGTTTCACCACAATTTGCATAAAAATTATCAAAATACACGGGTTTAAGGATAATAACTAAGATATGTTACAATGTACCTGGTTTAAATCCTCTCAGATGTGAATTAATTAAAATAACAATGTGGTTTGAAAAATCGTGTTTGGAAAACAGATGTTTGTGAATTATAGGTTATGTTAGCGGGGTCGGTAATACAGTGAACTTTTTTGGGGGCAAATTCATCTCAAGAGTGTATAGAATGTTGTACGGTAGATGGAAGCATGAATTAACTTTTTCCATTTTAAGGGTGTGGCATAAACACCTTTACCCCACTTCACTTAGATGTATTAAAGAAAGATAGAAAGGTACTTATAAATTATTAAATAAATGTGTTCATTATAACATGTCCTCAACTTTTTATTTATTTCGAATCGGTGCCACTTATCAGCATAAAATTATGTCACTTATTATTTGGGAAAAGGTTTAGAAACTCCTTTGTATATGCGGATGTCGAAAAAAACATCCATTTCATTCCAGAAATTGAAGTGAGCAGTTCGATGTCTCAAATGCTTCTCTTTAAGAGTATCAATTTTTTTCTCTGTCTGATCAAGGCCATTAAGATCATCTAGACACTCATTAATATCCATCCTAGAATTAAAATTTGAAATTTGGTAGGTGTATAAAATCCTAATTTTCTACACTAGTGGAAGTACTCACTTTATTTCTGTTATGAACCATATCTAGATACCATTTATCATGTGAAAAATCTTATGCTAACAATAGATCATTAGATTAAAATGTCTTGCTGAGTTTAGTTCAATACCGACTTGGCTTTTGTTTGTTTGTTTCTAGTACCCCCCTTTCGGGGAGTGGTTGGCTTTGCTGTAAAGCAATGCGCCAGCACACCCCTCTTCTGGCGCTTAGGCAGAGGTAGAGCAACCCTTCTGCTTGCGTTACACGTTAATCCAGTTTTTTGGGTCTATTTGGTACCTACTTTCAGTAAGATAAGCCTGTGCCCCTGGTGATTCCCGACTTTTGCACAAAACTATAAGCAGCTATTGTAGGCACAGATAAAAATGGTCCCACGAGAACATTCGGCTCCCCCGGCCTGGGTACCGGCGTTAATGAGTATTTCCACTGGGTAAAACTCTGAAAGGCATAGACGACGCTGGATTCTTCCTCGGGGAGACCACACGGTCCCTGCACAATTGCCACGTGTTACCCAAAATGGCGATAAGAGAGCCGCGACCCGATACGTGCTGACTCAACCAAGAACGAAGCGGAAGTAGCCTTGGCTGTTAGTTGTTTCCACATCTTGTAGGCGCCTAATTTGCTGAAGAATATCCGCATTGGCAAAGAGTACGCAGGTAAAGAGTTCGCATACGTACTCTTAGAGGAGGAATAAATTGAAAATTCTTTGTCCAAGATGCAACGGAATTTACGAAGATCCGTCTGATTCAGACTGGATTGATTGTCCTGCATATATGATATGCAATAGATGGTATCTGTAGACTGCACGGAATATGAAGGATTGGCCCTGTCCAACTGTGATCAGTGCAAGGGTGAATCTGAATAATTCTTAATTAATCCATGGTACTCTTAG
Source organism: Pissodes strobi (assembly GCA_016904865.1). Lineage (NCBI taxonomy): Eukaryota > Metazoa > Arthropoda > Insecta > Coleoptera > Curculionidae > Pissodes > Pissodes strobi. The sequence continues at coordinate 97,654 of MU186787.1, read as the reverse complement.
CGATCACTTTGCGGACTCTTTGCCTAGTACTCATGCAGTTTTTTAAAAATAATTTGTATTTTTTGAACCTTCAGGATTTTTGCATTTTCTTATATTCCTGTAGGTGTTACTGATAATATGAGATACCTTTCTTCTTGGTATGAATTTTATTAATTTATTTTCACTAACTGCGTTTTCTTACCTGACTTTGCCTTATAACTAATAATAATAATTTATGCCGACCTTTCACATATTCCTATAAAAAGTAAATATATTTATTAGACGTTTTTGCAAATAAAATAAGTAATATCAGAGTCACAGACACACACTTGATTTAAGGTTATAATTAAATAAAAAATAAAATGAATTAAAATAAATAAAAAATTTAATTTAAAAAATAGCTACCATATTCTCTTGTTATAAGTTTATTCCCTTGATTTACTGCCTGATTGTTAACGATTATTTATCTTCGGTATAAAGATAATCTGAAATGAAAATGCTATAATTCGAATTTAACAGAAGAATATAATTTGACAGACGTCTAACCGGTGATGAAGAAACCGGCCCTTAAGGGTTTTTTCGTTAAATAAATAGCTGTAGCTGAAGTTGACTTAATTGACTCTCAATTGCGTTCTAAATGTTAATTAATCCTATGCTCTTTTGTAAGAAATTGCTTTTTAACTATTTAATAAATTTTAAGTGGGTATTTTATTTTGACCTATGGCAGAGTACATGTTTTTTTGCATTTTTCATTCAGTTAGTGGAAATATTAATAATAAAATTCATACCATGAACTAAAAAACGTGAACATATGCTTTATTCTATTCCATTTTATTAAATGTTGCAATTAAAGAAACCTAAAGATTGAAACCTATAGTCCTGAATTAAAATTGAAAAAATAAGGATAACTATCTTGCGCACTTAATGATGCTTTTAATAAGAAGGATTATTGTCCGGAGGAATTTTCTTTAAAAAAATTGCTTTTCAGACCGATGACTATACTGTAAATATCCGTACTATGGTATAGGCATCAGTAGCGGCCCTTTCAATGTCCTATTTTTTATGTTACAAACTAAACCAACCTAACCTAATTAATTTCTTTTATAAAGAAATAAATGCTTAAGGCACCTTGTATGTAACTTTTTGATAAAAAATATTTCTTATTATTTATGAAAAAGGCACGAGTTCGTTATAATATAAAGAGATATTCTTTTCTCGAGTATTTTTAATATTCCAGAGGAGCTTGTAGGTTGCGTAGGAGGAAAATATATATTCATTTATCAGGATATAGTATTTGTTCAATTAACAAAACTTGAAGATTAAAGTCAAAGTCAAAACATTGTGCCCCATAATTCAGAATTAAAATCGAAATAATAAAGATACAACTCTCGCGCACTCAATGGAACACAGTTCGGGCTGTCGCGGTGTCTTTATGCATTTTTAAGTTACTTTTACATAATAAAGAGGTTTATTTTTTCGGAGGGAATTTCTTTTCATAAAGAATCGCTTTTCAAGCCGATGACTTTATTATAGAGATTTATTGTTAATGAGGAACTCACGATGACGTTAGCGTCTTTGGCTTTTCAAATTTATAAGTATTGCCGAGCAGGTTTCTTGTCGGATTAAGCCACTTTACGACTTCATTTTAATTTCTTCTATAGATTTCGATTATTTACTCGAATTGTCCTTCTTCTATTTAACAGCTAGGTAGGTATGTGTTATTAAAATTGTGACTGATAAAGTTTGAAAGCTGAAATATGAATCTCTTAATACTATTTCTAATAAATTATTACTCATAAACTTTTTCTGATAGCCGATGATTTTTCAAAGTCACAATTCCTCAAATCCTATCGTATTTTTTTCTCTGTAGAGGATAATTATCTCCATATCATTTTGTTCTTAGCGCTTTTCATCATCTTTGGATGTAAAAAGCCAGGTAAAAATTTCAATTTAATAGCAGGCCTCGTCTTGCTTCTATTATAATAACATTCGCATTCACCATCCTGTCAATATTTAATATTAAGCATGTATGAGAGGAGAGAAACGGGAAAATAAAATCATTTCCAATAGTGCTTTGTATGAAAAACTTGAGTGAGTTTGCCATAGTAGATAATAATTATAAAAAATCCTCTATTTCCGGCTTACTCTTTGAAAAAGTGTATAAGTATTTTTAAAACTTCAACTGACAATAATATATTATTAATTTATCTATGTATGCATTCATCTCGCTATTATTTTACACTTTACTGCAGCAGAGAGTGATCCTAATAATACTGCAATACTACACTAGTATTTTTATAATACTAATATAAAATATACAAAATTATATTTACATCCGGAAAAAATTCACAGTCCTTCGAAAATGTGATTTGTGTTGTAATTCAAATAGTTTTTAAAAGCAGAGTTTAAAAAAGTAAAAATACAAACACGAGTTTATATAATATATTTAATTAAAGAAATGCATTTTTAACATTAATATTAAACATTATCATATATAAAAAAATAAATAAAAAAAGGTTCAGAAATGAAGACCTAAAAAATTACCCTCTACTTTGAGATAGGAAAATCTATAAATATATAATTAAGCATAACGTTACTGTAATATTTTTAACCTGTTCGGATTCGATTTAGCCCGTTATGATGCTTTTGGTTATTTTTAGTTAGTTTTGGTTAGTGGTTCAATCAACTTTCGGTTAGTTTCAGTTAGTTCCAATTTATTTTAGTGATTTGAACCGACTCCGATACTTTGTAATCAATTTTAATGTTTTTGGTTAGTTTTGGTTAGTCGCCAAAATTCGGTTCGATTTGTTTGGTTTTAACTTACTTTAATTATTGTAACCTGTTCCGATACATTTTAGCCCGTTTTGGTACTTTTGGTTAGTTTCGGTTAGTCGTTCAACAAACTTTCGGTTAGTTTCAGTAGGTCCAAGGTATTTTAGTCATTTAAACCGATTTCGATACGTCATAATCAAATTTTTAAATTTAAATAAACAAACTTTATGCGGCAAATGTAGCATGCATTTTTTCACGATTTGAGGCCCTATACTAGGATAACAGAAACATTTTCAATGTTAAAAATTTATTGTCATTTACTAAGTCGAATTGTAATATTTCCTTTGACTTCATTGCTAATTCGAAATTTCCTACTGTTGGAGGGTGTCAGAGCAGGGTTGTGGAGTGGCCCTTATAGGGCTAATTTCCTCCTTTCGGTCGTATTGTAACATATGTCCCCTGAAATCATGAATACTTGGATCAACGTATTTCTACAAAAACGCCGAGGAATAGAAATTATATATTTTGCGGACCACCCTCATCCACCCCTAAACCACTGCTTTTATCCACTTTAAAATGGCATTACCCATCCTTTGACACCTCTCTGGAAGGCTTATCAAAAATGCTTTTCAGCAATACAAAAATTTATAAAATTTAAGTGCGCAATGATAACTAAATTTTGGGAAAATATTTTAAAACGGGCTTTTGCAAAATTTGACAGGAAAAAATAGGAAATAATCGTAAATGATGAAAAAGGATCCCAAGTCTAAATTGAAACACTAATGTAATGGTAAAATTCTCTATTTTTTGCAATAACGCAAATGCTTGCTCTATGCTCGTTTTTGCAAAATATTCATTAAAATTTGCATCTCCCAATATTTAAAATTTAACGTTCTTATGTCTGTAGTTTTTCATCGAATATTGTTTAATTCCGAAATAGTGAACGGTGGAAGAACGAGTACAAATGATTTTTCTCTATATTGCTCAGAGTATATGCTACTTGAACACTGTTATTATTTTTAGTGAATATCAAATGACATCCTAACAAAAACGATAGCCGCGTCTACAGAACAGATTTTATTTTAAAATTTCAAAAAACTGGATCTGTTGGTAATAAAAAAAAAAGCAACAACGTAGAGTATCGGATTAAGGTATGGAAGGGTTATGGAACGTGTAGTCAATCAGCAACTAGTGAAGTTCCTCGAACCAAGAGAATAATTAGCGATAACCAATACGGCTTCCGCAAACAGGGATCGGCAGGAGATATATTGGCCTATGTCACTTATATGGAGTAGGGCAATTGAGAACTACGGAGAATCTTGAACCATACATATTTCAAAGGCATTCGACAGAGTTTGGCAATATGGATTGCTCAACAAACTGCCGTCCTTCGGACTGCCAGCGTGTCTCCGCAGCTGGCTTGCCAGTTTCCTTAAGAACTGATCTCTGCACGTTGCAATTCATGGACATATCTAAGACACATTCACCATAAATGCGGGAGTGCCACAGGGCACAATACTTTCACCAACTCTGTTCCTCGTCTATATCAATGACCTGCTAACCCAAACCAATAATCATGTTTGCCGTTTTGCAGATGACATTATACCCTTGTCTCCCAATTTAGACCAGAAAAGCCTTTAACAGCGACTGCAGAAAGCAGCAGATTATAACAATTAATAAAGATCAGGAGAAGGTTAGAACTTGGGGCGACAAGAATTTGATCCAATTTAATGCTGCAAAAGCCTAAGCAGTCACGTTTAACAAAAAAGCCAATACGGCCATGCCCTGACATTATTAGGGCAGGATCGACCATTCCTTCATCCTCGACTGGGTGTCTCAGAGCAATATGTCATGGCATGACCACGATGCTAACATCGCAAAATCAGCCTCGCAGAAGCTTGGTGCGCTATTTCGCAACAAAAAGCTTTATACACCAGAGCAGCTACTCTTGCTCTACAAAGCGCAAATGAAACCGTGCTTAGAATATTGTTCGCACATCTGGGGTGCCGCTCCTAAATGCACCCTAAGTTGCTGGATTCCATTCAGAAGACGTCTCGTCGGATCCTGGGTCAAGAATCTGGATAGACTGGAACACCGCAGATATGTGGCCGAGATCTCCCTGTTTTACAGATATTTTCATAGCAGATGTTCCCAGGATTTGGCCCGCATCATTCCGCCCGCAAGGATGCCTGTCAGAGAGTCGCGACAGATGGCAAGGGCGCACCCGTTCGTCGTACAACTGGAAACTCCTAGAACGTCGCTTTACAGGGACTCCTTTGTCTGGCGCACTGCGTCACTGTGAAATTCACTCCCAGGACATCTGTTTCCGTCGAATTACAACCTTCAACTATTCAAGAACCGTGTCAATTAACATCTTCGCACACACCGCTCGTCGAGTGCCATAGCATCTCCCTTTAGTGTGTGTGCCACTAAAATATTGAGATTATTGGTTAAGTTTGTATAAATGCAAAGGTGTCAACGCGTCATTTCGCAGCAGGTACCGGCGTATTCAGTTAATTTTCTGCTTATTTATCTTTCAACGTAACAAACATTTTATGTAATATTTAAAAACAATAAGGCTCTTAATAAATTCAGTGATAGAGCTTTGCTGCTACTCATAGTCTCACTCAACATGTCATTTAAACTAAAACTAAATTAATAATATCCAAATCACAGTGCCAGTAGTCCATTTAATGAGGTTTTAAATTGTTTGATAGATGGACAGAGAAATAGGTAAGTCGAACTCACAAGAATATAGATTAGGGCCTCTAAGCAACCCTGTGACTGGTTCATAAAGCCATAATTATTGCGATGAAAGGGCACGTGAAACACTTCCGTGTTTCTACCCCTGCGATAAAGTACATTTAAAACTTAAAAATAAATTTTAGGTCCCCAATAAGTATTCTATCCTCCAAAGTACCAAGGCCCAGACGTCGCCTGACAGTCGAGTTGACATCTTCGTCACCCAGCAATCCCCATCTATAGGCAATCGTTCTCAAAAACTTGTTTTTTATACTTTCGATGTTCTTTGAATAGACCATGTAATGCGAGCTCCACAGAAACGAGCAATACTCCAGATTTGATCTGTTTGGTCAGATAGACATTAGGTATACTATTTTCAATATGAGAATACCAAATTCTTGAATGAGTAATAAAGCCGAATATTTTAAGGGACTTTGATACAATAATATTTATATGAATAGAAAACCGTAGCTTGCCACCAAACGGTACAACCAACGCTGTTTTTTATTTTGTATTCAAAATTGTAGGGCTCCAAGAGACGTAGAAATAAGATCTTGTGACACTTATTGATGTTTAACCGCATTATATTGAGCTGGCACTAAGTAGAAACGTTAGTCTCGCTGTAGAAGTGATGCGTCCTCTATACAATTAATTGATCGAAAAACTTGGAGTCATTTGCCAAGGCAAATCATGAGCTATTCCCTATAAAGTCGCCCACGTCAGTCACAAAGAGATTGAATAGAACGGGCCCATAATAGGAACCCTGAGGAAACCCCCGGAAGAACCTCAATCTCCTTTGAAACGCTTCCAGTACACTTGACAGCTTGCACCCTATCCGTGACAAAACTACGAACCCATGATAAGAGTGGATCGCTGATTCCCATTGTTCTTAGCTTGATGATGAAAAGGCCGTTGTCGACCCTATCGAAGGCTTTAGAAAAGTTACTGTATTACATCCCTCTCTCCATAGCAAAAATTAGGTAGCCCTCATACAGTAATAGATAAGTGCAAGTAGATATGCAATGTGAAATATCATGCTGTGCGGGGTTTACAAGGTTCTTACAATCTCAAGACAGCAGTTCAATTACTAAACGATCCAACAGCTTCGGGATTTCTCACTGAGTACAGACGGCTATGTTGTTTCCACATTTTCTCTATTACCAGACTAAAATATAGGTTTTAAGAAGCTGCATTTCCAAAGTTATGGGAAAACACCAGAGTGCAGAGAACCATTGAATAATTTAAGCAGAGGAGGGTAATGGCAAAAGAAATTTTTTTTAATAAGAAGGTAGGTATACCGTCAGGACCCGAAGTACACTTGGGTGACAACGGTATATTTACTGATTGTAACGATATTTTTAAAGCTATAATCTGGAGCATCTTGAGATATGGAGATGAATTAAGCAAAGATACCAGCAAGTTCGTCATTATTGTACTGAGAGTACAACAATGACGTGCTCTACGTGTTGTAGGTGACTTTAGATGGCAAGCTATATTATTATTTCTCTTTTCATTTATATATGCCCAAAAAAAGACTTGGAGTTACTATGACTGTTTGATTCGTTATTACTAATATAAGTGTTAAATGAATCGTCTCTCAGTAGTTTACATTGATCTCTAAGGTGACAAAATGAAGCAATAATCACACTGCCTACCTGTTTTCTTAAGCCTCGTATATACCGACTTCTTAACTTAAGTCTAGTGGTGAACCATCTAGGGAACCTAGAATACCTAAACCTTTTTATTGAAATGAATAAATTAAGGGCAGTATATAAAATATCATAGAAATATTGAATACCATCATCCAAGGTCATTGAGTCTAGAACTCTCCAATCAGAGGCTGCCAAGGAATTATTTATTTTTATGTAATCACCGTTTTTAAATCGTAGGAGAGTTCTTCTAGATCAAAGGATATATTGAAATTATTGAGAGAGATTTGGAATCACAAGGTTGCCGACGTTGAAAAAAATAAATTAAAATTAGGTACATTTCTTTCATTAAGTATAAAGTTGTGAAAAATATTTTAAAAGCAAACATAGTTTACCAACAAATGAGCCGAAGAATTATACGGGATAACAACGGATTAATCAAAATTATCATTATCCCAAACTGCACCTGGAAAGCTATTATAGTCACCTCCCAAAACAATTATTGCGCTCGGTGTATCTCTCATAAAGATGCTCAACAGTTTGGCCGTAGCATTCGAACAGTGTTGAAGTTAGGAAAGCAATACATTTCACACGTACAAAACTAAAATTTTTCAAGAACTTGGCAATGATGATGGGGACAGAAAAATCCAAATTTTGTGAAATTATGACAGGGAAAATTACGAATTTGTACAAAAAAAAACATTTGCTTCATGCGATTAAACAGAACTGTCTCTACTGAAATCACGTTAATCCACATCTCTTTACAGGGGAGCACACTCATTATCCCCAAACAGTCAATGTTTTGGCGGGAATACTGGGAGACAATATCATAGGTCATTTTCTTACCGATGGGTCAAGTTTATGCTGAAACGCTCAACCAACTATAAAACCACAAATTGTTCATGAACTTGAAAACCATCGAAGATCTCCTACACTTCCAGCAAGATGGTGCACCTCCATACTAGGCTGCTGCGGCGAGTGTGTGATTGCACCAAGATTATCCAAGCCAGTGGATTGGCAGAAGAGGTACAATTTAGTGATCGCCAAGATCGCCTGACCTTATCCCTGTGGACGTCTTTTTATGGGGTTATATTAAATCACAAGTGCACAAAAGCCAGCCGACTTTTCTGGAGGAATTTTGTCAGAGAATAATTAGTGCTTCTCGAAGTATTCCAAGACATTCCTTTAGAAAGTTAGGAAGGAATTTCAACTTCATTTCTGTTTAGAACAAAATGGAAATCATTTTGAGCACTTGATAAAATTATAATTAATAAATAGAGCAAAAATCAAGGTATAGCGTTATTACAAAAAATGTAGATTTAGTTCTACATTAGTGTTTTTATTTTGCGCATAGCATTATTTGTCATCATTAACGCTTAATTTAATTTTTTTTCAAAATTTTGCAATAGGCAGTTTTAACATTTATTTAGCTAACATCTCGATATCACTGAAAAGCATTTTTAAAGAGTTTCCGGAAAGTGGATGAAGGAAGTGCTTCAAAGGTGAGTGAGGGTAGACTGCAAAATATCCCATTTTTATTCCCCCGCGTTTTTTTGCAGGAATTGTATTCTTTGGTTTTTTGATATCTTCATCAGTGTAGATAGCATAGTCACTGTAAGTTCTCAATTTCTGACTCTGTATAAGCAATTCTCCAGAAAAACTGTTCAATTATAAATTTAAAAAAGAAGTTATTCGATACTTAATTTCCCAACAGCAAAATCTGGAGTGCTTAAGAGACAATATTCCCAGATCAAGAATGCACAAAGTGAGATCCAAGGAAAGAAAGGGCATGATGTAAGACCTATGTGTCTAAACTAATTCAAACTAACCCTAATTATTACTAACAGCGATTAAAAACAATATCGACGCCCACAGTTGTTACTTGAAATACTAGGTTTGTATCATAGGTCCCATCGGATCAACGAGGTTTGTTTGGTAATAGTTAACGTTTGTCCCCTTGAAACGTCATGACCATTAACGTGTTTATTACATCAACCCTCGTAACCTCGCACCCGTTCGAGAACCATCATCACGGAACCCCATTGGGTACACAAGGTGACAAAAAATAGTTTCCAGTATTGTAAACAACCCATTTTGACACTGTTTTAAAGGTCGTAAGTGAGAATTACCAAAAAGGTATCGATTGTCCTTGACGACTGGTTGTATCAACTTACCACTCTTGGGTGGTAATAATTTATGCCACCCTGTATTCAATAAGTTTAAACTACAAACATAGGAGATACCTTTAATTTTTTATTTCATTAACAACGTCAAGCTAACAATGATTTATAAAAATTAAGTAATATTAAGTGAAATGAATATTAATAGTACAATTATTACAATTATGAACATTATTTACAAAATTTGGATCAATGTTTTCTCAATTTGCATGGAATGTTCAGACTCCATAAATTCTCCTTCTCTAACCAAGTTTTCTGTTACTCTTGAAGTACTCCAGGAGACTTCTGGCTTCGTTATATTGTACAACATTTTATTTGCAACTTCCTTTATATTGTTGACGCTCTCGGCTACATAACTGTTTGCAATAGTACAGATTTCCATCCCCCATGTCGCTTGAGAGCTGAGACATCAGCTCCAGTATTTGCTAATAATGTGGCCGACGCGAAGTTCTTCTAAGGGAGTGTCCAGTATACTGCTTAAAATTCTCAAAGTTCATAAATTTAGTAATTTTACTTGGAATTGAAGAAATCGTGTTTTTCCCGACAGGCTGTTTTAAGCCCTTTTCATTTTGATATCGCATGAAGAAGCGAGGATTAAAATTCGCCATGTGAGATCTTATATCAATGTAATTTTGAACTATTTTGAAATAACAAACCTTCTCATCGTCACTTTTAGTCACTGTAAATTTACGTGCCATTCCATTTTTGGAATCAGGAATAGTAACAATTATAACTTCATGCCTTAATTCAAAATTGTCCATTTTGTCATTTCTTCTTTTTAAAAATGCTCGAAGTTTAAGATATACTTAGAAATATCTATGTTTTCCTTTATGAAAAGGGTGGACTTCAACATGGAATATTCACACCATAAGCTTGATAGATACTTTAATACAGCAAATTTCTCGTGAAAGTACGCCAAAAGCACGGTTTCTGTAGCTACACTAGCAGTCTTTGTTTGGCACCATTTCTTGAAGTATATTGATACGTTGCTTGAGGTATTCCTCGATTTTTCTGGCAGCAGCGACAGACAAGCGATATTTGCTGATTCTTCTATATCCATTTTTGACTATTATACAAATCAATAATTTCAATGTTTCACAATTTTTACTAATAAACTGTCAGCTTAACGTTATTGATAAAATAAGAATGTTTATGACGCTATAGAATCCAGCCAGAGCTGTCTTCATAATTTCATGCGAGAAGAATTAAATTAATAAAAATCCACGAATAAATTCTGCAGGGAGGAGAAAAAATCTTATAAACTCCACGGGATGTAAGTACATTTAATAGTCTCGAACTACATTGTCAGCCCTCGCTATCGCTCGGGCACAAAATCGTCCTCGACTAGTTTATGTCACTTACATCCCACATAGTATAAATAACTAATTCACTCTTACAACTTTTGTATTATTCAATATATTAAATTGAATTTTTCGGTGGATCCAACGTGGCCCAAATTCTCTCCATGCATACCTACGTAGTAAAACGTAATACTACTAATTAGGATAGAGAAGTAAATAGACATACCATTCCAACTACTAATTTTATCACGCATTTTTTAGATAACATAACGGAAGGAACTCGTATCGAACCAGTCATTAATCGTTACTCGCGGATTATAATTTATTACAGTGCAAACATCAAACATTACTAAAAACAAATAAATGATTCAAACGTTCGGATTAAATAACGTGCGTAATTGGCTTCGACATTTCTAATAGACCTCCCATTTTTTAGTAATTTATATTAAGAAACAATTCCACATTTTTCATTAGCCTCATACAGTGCTCTTAACCCTGTATGCGAGTTTTGCCCAAACTTCGGTCCTTTATCTTAATGTTTCCTTTCGGCATAAGTAATTAAGGATTTTACAAAAACACAGTTGGGAGTCACTTATACCATAATAATCATCTGGTTGGGTACATTATGAGATTGCATTGAAATTTCTAAGGTTTTACAGACTTTTAAGCTTGCAAGTACATGATGCCTTATGCTATACAATTTTTTGTGTGACTTGTGTCCTGTGGTTAGATCAGTTAGTGAACATTTGAACGAATTTTGAGAGCTCTTGAAGAAACCTCGACTAATAGTATATTCAAAATCCGGGTGGATGCCATTTCTACATGTTATGTTTAGCTTATTTGTTGGTCGTGATTTCAAAACATCCAGAACCACAAATTTAACATTCGTTACTACGTTTGGCTGGCTACAGAGGTTTGCACAAAGCATATTCAAAAATAGATTGTTCCTTATTAAACGTAGATGCAGTTTTGCAACAAATATAAAGAGTATTATATCCTCTCCTGTTTTTGAAATTCTTTATTCATGTTAAAAGCATGTCTGAATGGATGCCCAGTCTGTAATCAGCCTTAAGCGTTGTGTGCCAAATATGTATAACCTTATTTGCTAATTGAACCTTAGGCGATTCATATGCCTGGTTTTATCAGCGGATTAATTTTTTTTTAAAGGCGTGGGTCTATGTCTTGGCAGTTAGGTTAGGGTGCCACTAAATTTGCTTGCAAGAAATTTATCGATAATTATTGATCCATAAAAATAGGGTAATAAAATTTAGAGAATATTTGAGGTTATGATTACGCTCTTTAACTAATAAGGAGATTGTCTTGTAAGGTATTTCACTGAAATCACAAGAATAATAAGTCAAATCAATATAAGATACTACTTGTTAAGCAATGCCTTGAACCTTAATATGGCCCAAATCTTATTGTATAGGTTATAGCAAGTATTTATATGCAGGAATAAATGAAATGATTATTAGCCAAAGTTAACTTAACTCAATCCCGTGGCAGCGACAGTATCAGTGGTCCAATAAACAGTCCTCAATAATACCAAATCAATAAAATAACCTGTGAGGTAAATATGTAAATACACAGCCGTTAAATATCTATAGGTAAACGAATTGAACTCAAGTCGATTGCGATATCAAAGCAACAAATTAAATTAATAAACTTCAGTTATGTAAAATAAATTACTGCCATGAGCTTTACAGCCATATACATTATCTAACTAACTAAAGATAAAATTAAAAGGTAAGCTAGATAAGCAAGGTAGCTAGATTAATAATTGAAACGAGAATTAAGGGGAATATAAACGATACACGTCAACCAAACTACAGTTGTGTAATTATATATTTATTCATTTAAATTATATATTACGATAAGCTATATACGGTAATTAAGGCAAACGACCTACAGTTATTTGATTATATGTTCATTAATTAAAATGATACATACATAACGGTAAGAAATACACGGCAATTTAAAGAAACTACCTACAGTCGCCTGACTATATAATCATCATTTAAAATGATATCTCACGGTAAAAACATACGATAATTAAGTCAAATGACCTACAATCATTTGGTTATATATTCATTAATTAAAATGATATATACCGGTAAGCTATATACGGTAATTAAGGCAAACTGCCTACAGTCGCCTAGCTACAAATTCATTAATCAAAAGTATATATAACGGTAAGAAATATTCAGTAATATAATTTAAATCGATTTTGCTTGGTTCTGGTCGAGTTGTAGACTTGCGTAGTACGTCTCCACCATGTGGTTGCGTCACCGTGACGAAAAAAAGAGGTACGGCTAACTGACGGCGGTATTAGCTAGATGAGCGTGAAATTCTACCTTACAGGAGAAATCCTATCCCATAGAAGGAATTCTGCCCCACAGATGGACCCTAGGTAAATGATAAATAACTTTAGCCATGTTAATTAGAAACACTCGTGTCGAACATACCTTTAAAAAAAGGGGTCACCACACTAGTTCATCACACAACGTTTATAGACGATATGGCCGATAATTTTAGAAAAGATACATTCTACTTAATTTGGTTAATACTGCAACGACACAATCATGCGGTAGTTAGACCGGTCAAAAGTAGCAATGATAAATTCAAATTCCGATACGGAAAATGACCTGCTCGCCTTCAGTGTTCAGGCGAGAAGGGCTATCAATTTCCTCAAAAAAAGAATACTTATATACTACTTCTGTCAAGTGGCGCTCCAAACGGATATACCTGTCGAGTAGGTTGTTTCTCCTGAAAGAGTATCGCTAACAGAAATCGACCACTAAATGGAGAAAATCGCAATATAGTAGAGTGCCCAACGCAGTAAAAGCCTTCTGTAAAATGATTTCTGTGGGCACCTCGGGGTTACAAGCTGAAATTTTCACAGAATGAA
>MU186787.1:73546-84113 GCA_016904865.1 Pissodes strobi | reverse complement strand
GTTGTCTTCTCTGTAACCTTTTGAAGGTGTGAATTTCAAGTAAGTTTTGATAAAAAATGGAAGATGCGTTCAACAGTTGGTCTGCTTTAAAAAAATGATGCAAGGCGCTTTTTTAAATTGCCAATAACTAAGGAAGAATATCTAAAAATAGAAGAAACACCCCAAGAGTAGGTAGCTTTGGAAATAGAGTATTGCTGCTATTAGTATAATGGATGTTATCTAATAGATAACCAATTTGCGCTAGGATAGGTCCTAATACTTACTTACCGTCGAATGCGGCTATTATGTCCCCCTCTTCAAAATCCGCAACTTTTTGACAATTCTTCCACATTCAAATATATTTGCGCTGATAAAGCATCATTACGATAACAACACTCTTGACCATATGACTTTCCGAATTGCAATGGCGGCCAACACGTCCGTCGGTGACGCCCCACTCTGCACTCTAATTGGGCAGCTTAGTTTGGACAAAAGGTAATACGGTTTCGTCAAGAATAAGGAGTATTGGATTCAATGAAAGTTGTATTTTCGAAGTTATTTTCCTTGTAATTCTAAGCACATTTTATATTATTGGAGAAAATGCCTGGTTTAATTTAGATTGGGTTATTTCGGGTTTCTCTATATTAGAATAGGTTAGATATTTTGGGAGTTTTCCATTTCAGAACTGCCCGGTCACCGCTGCAACCTGTGAGATCTATTATGGCTCTACCTGTGTTTTAAGTACCTAATTCAGTTTTTTATCTCTGGTAAGTTTCTGTTCGGCCGACAATTACTGGTCAATAATAAGCATACCATCATTCTGACAGCCTCTCTATTATAGCATAGTAAATCAGCTGTGAGCTTTGCTAAGAAACTCCGAATTCCTTAGCTTGTCTCTGTCCTAATAGTTGCTTTTGCTATTTCATCGGCTCTTTCGTTGCATCTATGGTCTTTGTGTCCGGAACTTGAGCTAGAGTCACTTTGTTTGGACGACCTAGCTCGTGCAGTGCCTTTCAGCAACTCTTTACTAGTTTGGATGTTTGTACTGTTGACTTCGATTGTCTTTTGTAGTTTTGCCAGGTTATTTTTAGTACCTAACTATATGTAAAGGTTTTGTTACTCACCTCATGTCGCTTCTTATAAAAATGAATCGATATAGTTATTCAACAGTTGGTCTGCTTTAAAAAAATGATGCAAGGGACCTTGCGCCAGAATAAGTCCAATAAAGTAGACTTACTTACCGTCAAATGCTGCTATTATGTTTCCCTCTTCAAAACCCCCAACTTTTTGACAATTCTTCCACATTAAAAATCATAAAGCACCATCATGATAACAACACTCTTGACATTATGATCTTCCGAATTGCAATGGCGGCCGGCACGTCGCGTCGCCGGTGTCGCCCCACTCTGCACTCTAATTGGACAGGTTTAATTTGAATGAAAGGTAATACGGTTGCGTTAAGAATAAGGAGTATTGGAATAAATGAAGCTATTTTCCTTGTAATTCTATGCACATTTTGCCTTATTAGTGCACCTGGGTATTCCACAGAAGAGTTCTGGTTCTACCAAAGAACCTGACGAGCCTGCTTTGGCTATTTCATCGGCTCTTTCGTTGCATCTGTGGTCTGCGTGCCCGGAGTCCTATGCTAGAGTCATTTTGTTTTGACTACCTAGCTCGTGCAATGCCTTGTAGCAACTGTCTACTGCTTTGGATGTTTTACTATTGGCATTGATTGCCTTTAGTGTTGCCTGGCTATTAGAGTAGATTACCACCGTCTTGTCGGAAAGAGCTTCTCCTTACTGGTAAATGTATATTGGTGAAGGCCTAATAATAGCTCTAGAGGGATCGTAGAAGCTGAGTTCATGGTTCCTCTTGCACATCACTCAATACACACCTCGCCTCTACTTACTTGGCCTTTGTTCATCAAGTCACTGCTTCATATGGTATCATGGGTTTCACCACTCTCGTGTATAACCCTAGGATCATCTTAGCGCTTAAACCACAATTTTTCCCACACATTCTTCTACACCTGCCCAATGCTATCGTAGCCTTCTGTGTAACCTTTTGTGTGACTTCCAAGTCAACCACTGATCAAAACTGATTCCTAAGTATTTCAACTCTGTAAAGAAGGGAATTGTTTCCCTTTTGGGAACCAGTAGTTTTAGCCCCATGAGGCCTCTCCTTCGTGTAAAGGGAACCTCTATTGTTTTCTGTGGATTGACTGAGAGCTGTTCACGCTTATTATAGTCATCTACACTACAATGTTTAAAACTCTTTGACTTCTCTCCGAGATTGTGCCGGCGAATTTTCCTCGTGCCACTGTGGCTATATCATCTGCATATCCTAAGCACAAGAAACCTTCAGCAGATAGTTTTTAAGCAGATCATCTACCAGGATGGCCCATAACCGTGAATACAAGACGTCTCCTTGGGCGCCGAGTCTACCTGGTTTAGCTATAATGGTGGCTTCGCCCGGGGATGATGTTATTATCCAATTTTCCAGGAATGCCTGTGCCCATTGGCATATGGCTGCTGATACCTGTCTTCCCTCGAGCGCTTTTTTAATGGAAAGTATTGAAGCATGATTATTTCCCTCCTACATGTTAAAAATTGGTTACTGCTATCTCTTTGTTCTCTATTGACTTTAAGCTTAACCTATTAAGATAGTTCAGTCCCAAGTCCGTTTGCCTACTCGTTTGATATGCATATTGACGTTCAGTCAATGGAAACATCGGAAGTGCATTATGCCTTATATGCCTGTCAATTGGCCTCTCTAGGATTTTTAATATAAATCCTCCAACTTTCCCGATGTCTACCCAAGGCTCCGACAGGAAGGTTCTATTTAAGCCTTCTATTCCAAACATCCAGGATAGCATGGTTGAAGCAGCCTTTACGTGCTGGAGGTTTGTCTGTAAGGCTTCATGTTCTCCTATCTTATTAACTAACGCATTGTTGTTTTTGGGTGCTATATTGTGCTTGACTATTTTCTATTATGTCTCTCTCTTCAAAACCTTCCAACTTTTTGACAGTTCTTCCACATTCAAGTATATTTGCTCTGATAGAGCATCATCATGAAAACAAACAACACTCTTGACCTTATGACCTTCCAAATTGCAATGGCGGCCGGCACGTCGGGTAATACAGTTGCGTCAAGAATAAAGAGTATTGGATTTAAGGAAAATTGTATATGCGAACTTATTTTCCTTGTAATTCTATGCACATTTTATATTATTGGAGAAAATACCTGGTTTCGTTCAGTTTCCCGTTTCTCTATATTAGATTAGATTAAATATTTTGGAATTTTTCCACATATGCCCGGTCACCACTGTGATCCAAGTCAGCTGTCAGCTTTGCCGAGAAACTCTGAGATCCTTAGCTCGTCTCTGTCTTACTTAGACATTCCATCATTTCACCTATTCGTGACGGGTGCCTTAACAGTCACCTCCCAAAAAGATGCTGGTTCCATCAAAGAGCCTGACGAGCCTGCTTTGACTGCTTCTTCTGCTCTTTCATTGCATCTGTAGTCTGCGTGGCCGGGGTCCTAGGCTGGAGTCATTTTGATTCTCTATACCTAGCTCATGCAAAGCCTTGCTGCTAGTGTGGATGTTGTACTGTTGGCTTTGATTGCCTCTAGTGTTTCCTGGCTATCGAGGTAGATTACCACCGTCTTGTTAGTGATGTTCTGGTTTTGCATTTCCTACCGACAGAGCTTCTCCATATATGTAAATGTGTATTGGTAGTAGGTCTAATAATACCCCTAGATCGTAGAAGTTGAGTTCATGGTTCCCCTTGAGTTCATGGTTCCTTTTGCATCTCGCCTCTACTTACTTAGTCTTTATTCATGGGTCTACCAACCCTTATGTATACGGATATGATCATCTTAGGGCTTAGACCTAATTTTTTTCCACATAATTTTCTACACCTGACTAATGCCAACGTAGCCTTCTGTGTAATCTTTTGAATGTGCGATTCCTAAGTATTTCAACTGGGCATGGGTCATTTGCGCGCCGCGGTCACTTTCACCTTTTGCTATAGATTTATTGCCCCGATTGGTGGTAATAGGACTGTTGCGCACAAACGAGGGATACGGAAACTCCCGTTACGTTCCGTCCTTAAATATTTTAACACTTCAGGCCAGGCCAACAAAAACTAACCAAAACTAACCCAACGCATGAAAAAACAACTACATTTATATTACAGTCGCTCTATGGCGAGATCCTATCGCGTCTGCAGTTTACGTGTAAGCACCGGCGCGGCCCGCAACTGTCCCATATCCAAAAGGTAGTTGGCGCACAACTGTGCCTGTGAAATTATGACTACCTTCATATTTTTTTGACCGCGGCGCGCAAGTGACCACCACCCTTTCAACTGTGTGAAGAAGGAAATAAATTCTCTTTTGAGAACTAGTAGTTTTAGCCCTCTCAAGTATTTCCTTCATGTGAAAGGAACCACTGTTGTTTTCTGTGAATTGACTGAGAGTTGTTCCCGCTTACACCACTCATTCACGACGTTGAGAGCTTGTTGAATTCTCCCTGAGATTATATCGGCGAATTATCATGGCGCCACTATGGCTATATCATCTGCATATCCTAAACATAGGAAACCTTCAACAGATAGTTTTTGGCACAGGATAGCCCACAATAGTAAAGATAAAGCTTCTCCTTCGGGCACATCTTTTAACTGCTTTAGCTATAATGGTTACTTCACTCGAGGATGATGTAATTATCATATTTTCCTGCCACAGACGTGCGCCCATTGGAACTGAGTGGCTGGTACCTATCTTGTCCTCACCGCTCTCTTAATGGAAAGGGTTGAAGCATGATTAAATGTGCCTTCTACATCTAGAGAAGTGGCTACTGCCATATTTTGGTTCTCTATTGACTTTGAGAGTAGTCTGTTGAGATCGTCCAGTGCTAAGTTCATTGATTTACCCGCTTAATATGCATATTGACATTCACTCAATGGAAACACCTTAAGTGCATTATCTCTTATATGCCTGTCAACTAGACTTTCTAGGGGTTTCAACAGAAATATTCTAATTTTCCCGGGCTTTTCCAATGCAGCTGCAAGAGGGCTATATCTAAAAGCTTCTTTTTAAAAATTTAGGATAGCCAGGCTGAGGCAGCCTTTGCATGATGGAGGTTTGCCTGTAGGGTCTTAAGTTTCTTCATCTTATTAATTTAAGCATTGCTGTTTTGCGTGCTATATTGGTATACCTTACAATAAAATAATAACCAAAATCAAATTAAATAAAAACATTTTTAAATTTTAATCCAATTATCATATAGCTGCTAACATTGTTTTAATTTGTCAATTAATGCGGATTTCTGTTCTAATTATTAAAATATTCTTGAAAAACTATTATTGTTTGTACCTAAGAATATACTCCTTTAAATTTTAAAAATTATTCCACAATTCTCATCGAGAATCTCATCTCTCATAACTTGAATGTAAAACTGAGACATTCAAATGTGTGTGCATCTATTTAAAGTTGGATACATTCTTTATGATCCATATTTGATATTAGCCACGTGCAATGAAACGGTTTGAAATATTTTGGGCATATCTATATATTTTCTCGACTAAGCAGCGCTCACTCATATTTTCCATTCATCATGTCTTGCTTCCTGTTGAAACAGATTTGAAATAGTCGGTCCAAGATTAGCATGAAAAAGAAAGATGAAACATATTTCCCAAATCCATTAAAATAGTTAAGTCATAAATTACGCACCAACCGCATTCCCTTCAAACCCAAAAATAGCAAAGTGTCATCCGTAATAACTCGAGAATGGTAAACATAAGGTGAATAACACTTGCCGGCCGTAGTTCACCCTGAACATCAGAAACTTCCGCTAAAACAGACACAGCGACCATATGTGCCGAATTTTCTATCACGGCTCTACTAATTCTTGTCTGGCGTGAGAGACATATGGCACACGCTAAGTGCTTTATACCAAAATGGGACGTGCCACTTGTTTCCATTGCTTGTTGACCTTAAGGCTCAATTAATCTGTCATAAATGGTAGGATATGACGTAGATATATAAGCAAGCATCACTGGAAATGCATTTCTAAAGTTAAAGTAGCAAGATGTGGCCACTGCCCATTAACGTTAACGCAGACGTGCAATCTATACGTATCTAAATAAATATTGCAAAATATAGTTGAATTTTTCTCTATTTCAAATATCAGCTGAAGCAATAATTTTTAGATTCATCCAATTTAGAATCTCGGGCACCAACAAAGAAAAGTAGAAGACTAAGGGCAACCTGGATCAGCGAGAACAAAAGGCAGAAGGACAATGTCAGAAATACATTTGATTTCTGGAGTTTGGGACATTTTGAAGAAGTTGTAGATCGTAATGGTGATGAAAGCTTACAAGCAAAATTAGTCATCCAATATTTCTTTTTGATTTTGGCGTACTTTTAATCTGTAAGGAGAAGAAACCTGAAGAAATTAATATTAAATTTACGTTCGCCATATTGTCAAGACTATTCTAATCCACCTTGCGATCGTACTTCAGAGAATCTTAATTACAGGCACGTAACTAGGGCTACGTTTTTGAGAGGGCACAGATTGGGCACCTCGTAATTAAGAGGGAGCATATACCTACATTACAGATTCCTTATAATTTAACAAGTTTCTATAGCCTATGATGGAGGGTAAATACATATAATAATGTAAGGAATAAGGTAAACGTACCAATTATCGGCACCTTGCATACCCTAGGCATTACTTAAATTAATTTAGTAAATAGAATACCCGAGCAACTCAAATTCTAATCATTAATTTGGCGAATAAAAGGGATCATATTACGCACGGAATATTAATTTAAACCTAAAGTGCACACGTAATATTTACCAAAGTAACTAAATACAAAGTCTGCAGTGCTCGTATTATCGGCATCCTAAAATAAATTCATGTTCTAGTTTTCGGTACATATAAGATATAGGATCTTATATGTACCGAAAACTAGAACATGAATTGGTAAAAATTTAAATTATAAAACATTTATTGGTCACTCACAAAAGGGACATTGGAATCATTCTGTATTATCTTTTGATAATCCCAGACAAGCCTCATGATAGTACTTCAGACGCGAAGAACAAAGACGCATGTCCAGCTAATGTTCAGTGTCGCACAATGCACAATACCAAGATTCATCTAAAGGTTTTGATGTGGAAGGTTCAGTGGTTAAAAGTTCAGTACCTTTTATGGAGGAAAGGTTCTTAAGTAACATTATTTAATTTATTCGTCGCCCCTCGGTTGGAAGTTATTTTAGTAAAATTCCGTAGAACAGCAATTTTTGCTTTCTTATTTTCGTTTTCCATTTCTTTCTTTTGGGCAGGTACGCTTTTTCTTCCTTTGCATTTTTAGTTGTTCTCCTTGTTCTTTCTTTTTATAGTGTTGTTGCCACTGAGATGAATTGCTACAGCAGGTACTTTATCCTTTATTACCTTACACTTAGCAATAATTTCCTTGGGTGTAGGCCAAAACAATTTTTTTAATGAGGTCGGGATAGATTCATCTACAGCATTGTGTAGTAGTGGCGACAACTGTTTTTCTAAATTCGAATTTGTCTCGCTTTTAGGATTTGATTTATTGTTAGACGTCGTTGCACTTGAGTACTTTCCATTTGCTGAAAATTTGGTTCCAAAAGTGGAGAAAGTTGCTCATAAGATTTTTCTACAGTCACATCATGTTGAGCTTCGTGTTGAGTCTTATCGGGTGTATTGAAAATTACGATGGGAATATCTTCAGCGATGCCTACTAAAAGAGATAAATTTGAACAGCCCACAATTTCTGTAACATCAACTTCATTATCATTATTTGCTTTTTCAGCAAGCATGTCTTTGGCATTTGAGTCTTTCTGGAGTTGATCATCTACTTGTAATTGGCCATTTATTAATTTGATATTTTCTTTAATTTTCGTGATATTCATCTTGTTGTTATTTTCTTCTTCTGTAAATATGTCTTCCATATAAGAGTCTTCTTGAAGTTAATTTTCAATTTTTACTACTTGATCAGCTTCCCCTATTGCATTGTTGTTGTTCGCTGTTTTTGTCTTCATTTTCTTCCAAAGGCTGGTGTACTCTATTGGTCCTTTCCAAACTGGCCAGGAAAGCTGGAAGAATGTAAGAGTCTCTTTTGGCATTTAATGTTCTACAAGTCTTAGAGCTGCGTTTGATTCTGTATGAAGTTTATGGTTTTCCTGACGTTTTTCTGCTCTAACTTTCGTTTTAAAATATGTTGAAAATTTTATATTTTCAACATTAAAAAAAACAAGTCCACAGGCCCCGAAGCCACTCTTAAATATATATGGAATATTTGTCAGTTTCTGAAGAATGGTTTCCAAAAGGGGCGCAAATAAGTCTTTGGTAATCTTTTTACCTTGGTTTTCCATTCTCCATCGGTTTCAATGGACGAAAAACTGCCACGTTTAATGGTTGTAAAATATGTGTTGCGTTTGGGCAAAGAGCTATAAGAGCAGTACTATTTTTACTGCAACTTTTATGCCCCAGTGTTCTGGCACTTTTTCAGTAACTAATTTTGGAACTCTTTTGAAATTAAAAACGATCATGGGTGGTAAAATTTGACCGGAGGTACTACAAGTGACCAAAGTCGTTAGGCACTCATTCTGATTATTACTTACAAATGAGTAAACTGCTCTATCGCCCCTTTTACCTAAAACTTGTGGGAGTGAGGAAAAAGCCGTTTCGTCGCAATTGAATACACGACCAGGGTCATAAGTTATGTTAAGATTGTTTGAGTCTTCTAAGAAGGTCCCTACTTCTATAAACCACTGACGAATGCGATTTTCTGTAAGGCTATTTCAATCACAAGTGAGGTTTGGGGAAATCCTTGGAGCCAGTTCTTGATGTCTTTTTAAAAACAATTAGTACCATTGACGTCCAGTGTCTGTGAAATTATTAGGCCTATTCAGTTTGACCAATAGCTGAACGCTATCTAACAACATTTGCTTATGTTGCAGGAAATCCACAGGCTGCCATTCGAAATAGCCATGCCACCAATAGATTTTCTTCTTCCCGTGTTAGTATGGTTTCTGGCCCACATTTCTTCTCTAAAGCCGTTCTGCCTTTTAATTTGTCCTGTAGAGTCGGCCTAGATACTTTATATAACTTGCAAGCTGTTTTAAATGGCATTTCTGATCGAATAGCGTTAACAGCTTCATTTAACTCTTGGACAGAATAGAGAATACTAATCAGCAATTAAAACACGATATGTCTTACCTGTTTCTTAATACGAGCACCAAGAAACGCTTTACACAAGAGTTTGGCGCGAACTGACCAGTATATTTACCGATTCTGACCATTAATAGTATCATGGATTCTGACCGACGACGCGACGGTTGTTCCACTGTGAAGAGGCCTAGATAAGGTTTCTCCGAAGTTCGTAAAACACTTTTAGTTAACAATTCTGCGGTAGAAATTTTATTTTTTGAGATTAGGTAGAATTAGTGCCGATAACTGGGGTGGTGCCGAAGATATGAACGTTTACCTTACTTGGTGTTCAGTTTTTTTTAATACGCGATTAAACTAAATAGATAAAATTTAAATAAAATCAAACTCACCCATTAAGAAAGCATAATCCTGCTATGAGCAGCGTCAAAATAGTCAAATACAAGACCTTTATTTAAAGATATAGCAATTTCCCTTTTAATATTTATAATCGCTCAGACATATCTCATTTTATTTCTCAAATAGTTTTTTTTAACCGCCCGCACTTAAGACCGGCACGGTAACTGATATTAAAACAATTTTAAATGTTTCTTGAAACACTAATTTGTATTTTTTTAAAAAGTCAAGAAACTATAGTATCTACCTGCATGCGGTTTTCTTTTTCATGATTGGGTATTGCATTCTTTAGGATTTTAAATTCTGCTTGCTTCAAATCTATATCTATTTTATAATGTGATGCAAGTGCATGAACTTGATCCAAATTCAAAATGTTTTCACTCTTCGGATGCAAAACATCAATACTGCTTAACATTTCAGAATTATTCCATGACCTATTGCTTAGTTCAGAAAAAATATGGTCATGAGCTGGAATACATATATTTACTTTAACATCGGATCTCTCTAAAGGAGATTCGCCCTCCAAATGCTGAACTCTTTCTGTAAAATAATATGCTTCGAATTTTTTAGGAATCTTCTTATTACGTCTATGCAGCTTTTCTCATGTAATTTCAATATCATTTTCAACACAGATTTGTTCGACTTCCTTGTAAATATTTTCAAAGCATTTTAAGTCATTTCTCATATTTTGAATAGTAACACTGATTGATTTAATTATGAAATTTGCAGCAGACATATCAGTCCCTTTTTCCAGAAAATCGCTGGCTCCTTTAAAAAGTATAAGAATATTTTGGAAAGAACAAAGGTGAAAAATAAATTTAAAATGGGATAATTCTAATAAACCTGCAAGACTATTAATTATTGGCATAAAAATATAATAAACGCTGGGAAGACTGGGAAGTACCGAAAGAATAATACGACCCTTTACGGTCCTTCGGCACTATGCTATAATAATAATAATAATAATAATAATAATAATAATAATAATAATAAT
>MU186787.1:46876-73536 GCA_016904865.1 Pissodes strobi | reverse complement strand
ATAATAATAATAATAATAATAATAATAATAATAATAATAATAATAATAATAATAATAATAATAATAATGTTTTATTGTCAAAAAATTTCACAATTTGTAAACAAAGCTATATATCATGCTCCGTATTCCTAAGTGGATAGTTGTGAGATGACCTTTCTGGAATAGCAGATACGTGCTTGCGGATTAAGCAAACGAATTCAAATATGAATCAGGAAGAGAGAGTTAGTATTTTAATTTTTTAAAAGAAATCCTGGCAGTGCCAGGATTTCTTTCAAAAATTAATTGAAAATACGCTCAAATCGAATCGCACAACACGTAGCAGTTGACAAGTTAAGCTCCTTGGAAACCGTTCCTAGCGCAAAACAGGCAGAACCTAATTTTTTTTGATAAGGCATCGATGTGCAATTCCCACTTTAAATGGTTGTCCACAACAAGCCCCAAGAATTTCACAGATTCAACGACGTCAATAGTGGTGTTACTGAGTACAAAAAATTGCAACGTACTTTTATATGACAAAACTTTAGTTTTAGAAACGTTGCGGCACAGGAGATTAGAATCGCACCATGATTTATTGGTGATTAAGCCACTAGATACAGTTCTGTGAAGCGCTGTAATATCCGGGTTGCTCCAAGTGAAACTAGTATCATCCGCAAAGAGACAGAATTTACCGCTAATGTCCAGATAAACAATGTCGTTGATAAACAGCAGAAACAAAATAGAGCCTAGTACTGAACCCTGGGATACTCCACAATCTATTGGCTTGCAAGAAGACATCGACGGATCAACCCTCACAAGCTGACATCTGTTGTTAAGATACGACTTAAACCATTTGAATCCGTAGTACTGCAATTTGTTATTTAAGATATTCTGATTTACACAATCGAAAGCTTTAGAGAAATTGCAGAAAATTGTTGCTGTAGAGTGATGGTTGTTCAGGTTGTAGTATATATAATTAAAGAGGGAAAACATAGTATCATTTGTGTATTTGTTACTTAAAAATCCAAATTGATGGGTAGTAAGTATTTTATATTTAGAAAGAAAAGATAGAAGCCTTATTTTAACAAATCTTTCAATGATTGAAAATGAGGGAAAGAGTGCAATTGGGCGATAGTTCGAAGCTTGGTCTCCTTTAAGCAAATCAAATACTGAATTTATTCATGTTAAGAAAGATACAATCTTTTCACAATCGTCAACAAATGGTTACTAATACAATGGTTAAGAATAAATGGTTAAAAAATAAAATTAAAATACAAGAATTTAAACTAGGAACATAGGACCAATGAACAAATTTCACAGTAAATGACACCATCAACAGTAGGAAATACGCTTATCAATTAAATATTTATAATAACATTTGTGTCTAAAGATTCTTGAAAACTGTAGAATGATTTGCTTAATAAATATTTTTTTACAACTCTTATAAATTGTTTTTCTTCCAGACTTCTAACACTATCAGGTAATTTATTGAAAAATTTTGGCCCATAATGATTTATACTGATGCATGACTTTTTAAGTCTTAGATAATCCAATCTGATATCATTTTTATTTCTAGTATTGTGAGAATGATGTTCAGAACAAAGATCATATTCATTTATATTTCTTTTAACGTGAATCATACATGCAAGAATATAAGTACAAGGCAATGTTAAAATATTAAATGTTAAAAAATAATGTTTGGCATCGGCCCTTATCAATTAAATATTTATAATAACATTTTTGTCTAAAGATTCTTGAAAACTGTAGAATGATTTGCTTAACAAATATTTTTTTACAACTCTTATAAATTGTTTTTCTTCCAGACTTCTAATACTATCAGGTAATTTATTGAAAAATTTTGGCCCATAATGATTTATACTGATGCATGACTTTTTAAGTCTTAGATAATCCAATCTGATATCATTTTTATTTCTAGTATTGTGAGAATGATGTTCAGAACAAAGATCATATTCATTTATATTTCTTTTAACGTGAATCATACATGCAAGAATATAAGTACAAGGCAATATTAAAATATTAAATGTTAAAAAATAATGTTTGGCATCGGCCCTATAGGGTAGCGTGCAATAATCCTAACAGCCCTCCTCTGAAGCGCAAACACCCTACCTGCCTGTGGACTGTGTCCCCACACAAGTACGGCATATGAACAGTGAGAGTGAAAAAGGCTGTGATATGCCATTTGAAGGACGTTCTGCTCAACCATACACTTTAGACTTCTTGGATAATAAACTGTAGTATATAATTGTTTTGCTAATTGTTCTATGTGTGAGCTAAAGACCAAAGTTGGGTCAAGGTACACTCCTAACAACTTAACATTGTTGGTTTGTTAGTTTTCATTTAATAATAGATCCCCGTCTTGTTCTCTCAGAGAAAATACGATTTTTTCAGTTTTGTTTACATTAAGAGAAAATCTATTTGAGTTGAACCATCTCTCGATACTCACCACAGATTCCTGCTTTTGCCGTATAAGAGCATGTAAGTCTGGATGTAAGTCCATATCTTTTAGGAAAGCAGTTGTATGATCAGCAAAAATCGCTAATTTAGCGTCGCAATGGGCCCAAGATCGATCCCTGTGGCACTCCATGCCCAATACACGCAGTCTCTGAGAGTTTACCCGCAGAGAAGGTCTGCTGTGATCTGTCCTTAACATAGCTAGCCATGAGTTTAATGGCTTGCTCACGAAATCCATAGTATCCAACTTCAAAAAGCAGGATCTCATCGTTTATGCAGTCAAAGGCCTTTGAGAGGTAACACAGAATGGCTCCTACATGTTGACCCTCCTCAAAACCTCCGACTATACATTCCAATAAGGACAATATGGCCGTTGTTGTAGACCTTGTTCTTCTAAAGCCATACTGGCTTGACGTTAGAATATTGTTCCTTTCAAAATAGTCATAGATCTGTTTTTTAATTAGATGTTCAAATACTTTTGATAATACTGCAACAAGGTTATCGGCCTATAATTGTTTATATCCTCAGTATCACCCCTCTTATGCATCGGAACAACTCTCGATTTCTTGAGCAAGTCTGGATAAATGCCCTCATTTATACAACCATTTATTAAATAGGTCAATGGTGTAATCATGGTATCGTTAAGTTTTTTCAGTAAAATTACATTGTACCGTACCCATAAATATCTCTGCTGGTCTTAGATTTTGGAGGATTTATGGTGTCCCTAACCTCAATGAAAGTTACTTCCCTAAATGAGAAACCACCACAAGGAGACTTGGAGTCCTGAGCCTGAAGGTAACTCTCAGGTTGTATATATCTGCCTGCGGCAGATCTGTTATAATTTTTTCAGCAACACCGGAGAAAATCAAATTGAAATCATCAGCACTGATGTTATTTGACCTATTTGGCCTTTTCTGAGTTTTTCTGTTATAATTTATAATTTCTCATGCGGCTTTTGCCTTGTTTTCTGATCCATTTATATAATCAGAGTTGTATTATGGACCTCTCTTCTATATTTATGCCTGCACTGATTTCTCACTTCAGCAATTTCGGGTAATCTAGTCATGTTGTAAAGGTCGTTTAATAATCCAAGATGCTCTCTCATTTTGCTCAAACCTTCATAATACCATCTTACTTTTTTATTGCTCCACAGATATACTTTTTTACTGGAAAACATACATTAAAATTATCCCATAGTATTTTTATAAATATATCACATTTAGTATTTGTATTTATGTTTGTTCTTACAAAATCCCAATCTGTGTTTCTTAAAATATTTTACAAATTGTTAGTGCTTACTGCAGTTATTGGTTGATAATAATTACATGTCTGAATGTGGGTGTTTTTAGTCATATATTTTATCTCTATTTCTACAGCTAAATGATCAGATACCACAGTCTGTAAGACCCTTCCATTAAAATCTAGCATTTTTACAAAATTTACAAAATTTTTATCAAGACAGGCATCTTGTCTTGTGTTTAGAAATATTTGTTCCGAAAAACCAAAACAATTTGAAATATCCACAAAATCTGATTTCCTCCTATTTTCCACGTTAAAATTTACATTAAAATCACCTGTTATTATCACATACTTAAAGTTAGATTCTAAAATTTCTAAAATGTAATTCATTTGGGTAAGAAACACACCATAATTACCACTAGGAGGTCGGTATATAGCTGTGATGATTAAATCCATGCTCATTATTTCAATGGCTGCTATTTCACAGGACATCTCAACTGTCAGCCCCACTAAGTTTTCTCTCTCCTGATAGTCAAGCCCACTTTTGACTAGAATTGCGACTCCACCATGCAGGTGCTCACGTCTAGTATACCATGATGCAAGAGTATATCCACTTAATGTTAGTGAAGTAATTTTCTCCTTCTTTAGGAAGTGTTCTGAAAAAACATACATCATAGATAATGTGCTCCTGTAGAAATACTTCTGTCTCCTCCAATTTGTTTCTAAGCGAGCATACATTCTGATGCAAAACAGTGAAATGTCCATGATTTTTTAAGTCACCTGGTGGTTTCCTTTCAGTTGGTGGTTTCAGGGCATTTGTTTGATGTTTTTTATTATGTTTTGATTGGCTAAGAGACGTGCCTCCAACAATTTCATCACAGCCTACACCTGTTTGTTTAGAAAATTTCTGCCTAGGCCAAAATTGAATCTCTCAAAAGCCACTCCTTTTGGCCAGAAATCAGGTTTGTATACCATTTCTTTCATGTCTGGGTTTACACCAACCATAAAACGTTGTTTTTTTGATTTTTGCATCTTCGGCAGACATAACTTTACTTGTATTTCCTCAGTTGATATTTTTTGACTGTATCTAGATTTACTCCTTCTTTCACTTTTGAGAGGAACAGAACAGTTTGAGAACATTTTCAGTCCTAGATAAGGATTTGTTTTTAATGTCTTTAATTGTACTGCAAAGCTCAGCTAATGCTACAAAGAAGAAACCGTGTAAATTCACATTAGCATTAGAGAGATAAGAAAGTGGACCATGAGAAGGAGTTATGGTGTTCATTAAACCTTTATCCACATTTACACAGTAATTTTTTATGTTTAGGTTCTCAGGTGAATTAGCGATTGTGTTAGACGAAGAAGTCTTATTCCGTAAGTCATTCGCAATAGACCATGATTCTTTAGCAACGTTACCGGATTTAGCCAGCCTCTCATTATAATAAATATCCTTGGCAGCTTTTAGGCAGTCTTATGATGGACTTTTCTGTAAAGTTTCACGTAATCATGGATGAAGACGCTGTCCGAGTATATTTTTTAGGTGAGATAATGAACGCATGTTCTTTGCAGATGTGCGTAAGCCTTTAGTTGACCAGGGTTTATGCTGTTTAATTTTGATAGGCCTAAGAGGAAATAATTTAAACCACAGAGTAGATAACGTTTTTATAAATCTGGAAAATTCAGTATGACATCATCAGAGAGGAGAACCCGGTCAGTTGTTAGACATAGGTGCTTAAAATTTAAAAAATTTGTGTTCGAAAAAAATACGGCGTAATATGCGTGAAGCATATTTGGATTTTGCCGAAAATTCTGATATTACTGCCTCATGATCAGAGAAACCTAAGTTAAAGACAACAGAGTCAACGGATTCTGGATCAAAAGATGACACGACATAGTTTATAGTACTAGAACTAATTTTAGTTATTCTAGTTGGTGAGTTAATATGCATGATTATACCAAATGAGTCGAAAATGGACCGAAGAGATTCTTGAGCAGTACATACACTGGAAAAGTCAATATTAAGGTCGCCACCCAAAACTAATTTGCTTTTTAAAGTAACCTCGGTAATCTTTGACTGAATATATGCATGCCAGCGTCATGTGTTCTGTAAATGCAAACAATATAGAGGTCATAAGCATTATGATAGACGATGGAAAATTCAAATACTTTCTCAGACAATCAATTATCGAACTTAGTTACTGCCGAAAAGTCGTTATTAGTAG
This sequence comes from Pissodes strobi, assembly GCA_016904865.1. Lineage (NCBI taxonomy): Eukaryota > Metazoa > Arthropoda > Insecta > Coleoptera > Curculionidae > Pissodes > Pissodes strobi. The sequence goes on along the minus strand of MU186787.1, from coordinate 67,627 downwards.
ACATAATCATAGTACCTCCATGAGATAAACTACTTCTATTAAATCTAGTTACTGTAGTATAATTTTTGACAAACACAGGCTCATCAACATTTAACCAATATTCAGTAATAACATTGATTTCTGGAAAATTAAGCTCTTCTAATAAAAGAAATAATTCATCTGTTAAGGACTGAATGTTAATAAGAAAAACACTAAGCTTGCCATCATCCAATTTTTCAGAGGGTGCTTGATCCTCTGTTCGCGTCAATCTACCTAAAAATTCCCCCCTCTAATCGGAGGGCCAGTAGAAAAATAATTGCTGCGACTTTCCCTAACTTTCTGAAGATGTTGAAGTCTCTCCGATGACCACAATGACCTGAAGGCAGAGAGATCCGCTTCAACCTCCGCTAAACCAATACCGTAGGAATCGTGGAAGCGATAATACAACTTACGCAAGGAGTCCACGTCACTAGCAAGTCCCTCTGGTGTGCCCTTCAAAACACACACTGAAGGGTTGGTCATGGAGATAGGCAAGGAATAGCAGAAGAGCTTTTAATATGGAGTAATCGGGTCCATATCCAGACCACCATTCCTCTTGGCACTTTTCTCCACAATAACTTCTAAATTCTTCAGCGCAAGAGACTTACAGGCAGCCAAAGCTTCCCTGTCAGAGCCAAATGGTACAAAATGTTGATAGCCAGTGTTCGAAGTATTTGATGCAGGCTGCGATACCTTTAAGGGTGGTAAAGATGAATAGGCAGTGACTATTTCAGTACCCGACGGCGGCCACATACTTATATCGTTAAGCTGGTTTAGGTGATTTTTTCTGCACACCAACTTTGAAATCGGAGTGTGATCAGTCCTTACTCATCAGCATTGGAAAGCATCGGATAAAGTCAGTAGTTCCAAATTCTTATTTGGCATAGTGTGCAAGCTGGTTTGCTGTATAAGGAGGTGGGATTTTGGACACTACCACATAATGACACTCTTCTTTTATGGAGGATATGTGAGGTAAGGGAGCAATGACTTTGGGATAAGTAATAACCACAGTGTCATGGTTATCTGTATGGCCGGTTCTATCGTGAGTGCCATTTCCTTAAATAAATCTTCCTTTGATGAGTCGTGAATAGGGACATTAATGGTTGTCCATAAAAATAGATGACATATTGAATATACCTTGCTTTCCTTGATGGAATGGAATAAAGTTTCTTGTCTATTATCAGAGACTCTGGTATGAAGGCTATGGATGTCATCTATTTTTTTTTGTATAAAATTTGAGTGTCGTAAATTTCAGAAATGATTAGAAGAAAGTCATTCCTTAGACAGGTTCCCAGAGCCTCGACATTTTCCAGAGAGATCTGCGACCCTTGTAGCTGTGATACATTGTGGTAAAGATATTTCATCATAGGATAGTCACAAATACTGCAGAAAAATCTAATATTGTGGTACTTTTGTTGGAAGAACACCTTTGTTGTTGCCTTATCCAGCCCAGTACAGGTCATACACTAATTAGCCGCTTCTGATTGGTAGGTTAACGTCACTTTAGAGTACTGTTAACTCTTCACGCATGGCCCTCCGCTCGCTCGGGGCGCAACCAAACAAAACTAAGCCAAACTAACCCAAATTTATAAGCTAAACTTTTAAAAAATTAAAAAACATGTTTTTCCACCGACGGAAACCGAACGCAAGCCATCCGTATTAGAAACACACAATCTGACCATTGCACTAAATTGTAATAAATTTGGTGAACCACAGATAATGTGAAAGTGACGTTAACCCACCGATCAGAAGCGGCTAATAATAGCATAATGCCGTCGGATTGTAAGGGATCTTAAAACGCGTACCGAAAGATACACATAGGCGTAGGCGTAACGATTGCGAAATTGTCAGGATTCTGATTTATGGGGATGTGTGATATCGTGAGGAATGTATGGTATCGAATGGTGATGTGTGATTATGGTGAGTGGATAAATGATTAAAAAATGATTGATAAACTTTGTTCACTTAATATTTCCTTAAGAAATATCTGTTTGGTCCAGTGAACAACTGAGGAACAGATTTTATTTTCTATTACTCTCTTTCCTCAAATCAATTTTCTCAGTTACGGCATATAAATTTTTTTATTTTGTAAATATTTACGCTTTATTAGACCAATTTATTGTTCACCTAATCAGTGCCAACCTTATCATCCAGCCCAGCGGTGATAATCTAATCAATGTATATGTTAAAATATTTAACTATAAAACAAAATACATACATGCATCCAGTGTAAACATAATTATTGCTATCACCGCTAAGGATTTAAAAATTTCAGCCAATAGCTGTTTGTCAAGACCAGTGCTAAAAGTGAATCTACATTCAAGTTCCCTGAAGGTCTAATAAAACCTGGGAGTGGACAGATCTATGGGTCAATCAAAGGAACGACTCTATCTGCCTTACCAGAAGAAACATCTACTAGTTTTATAGTAGACGTACCCGATTTGGATCTTATAGGACCAGATGGAAACGTGATGGTCGCCTTCAACAAAACAGATATTAATAAAATAGTTAATAATAATGCGAAGAATTGAAAGAGTGTGGTTTATTTGTTTGGAAATTGTGCATTATATGCTAGAAAGTTATGTGATTAAAGAGGACCTAAGAACTTGTATTTGTTATCATTAAATCATTAAACTTTCAAAAAATATTTTTTTCCACAAATACTTTTCATTAATCCAGCCAAAAGCCAGTATGTAGGCACGGAAGAGAATACATTTTGCTAAATTATGATAACTTGCCACATAACTGAATGATAATCTTGTTCTTCTTTTTCGAATTGGACCCCTCCACTCCTATCCTTTGAGGGACATGATATTATTGCTGCAGCATATAGTCCAACTTTCTGATGTTTTTTCATATTAAAACTATGTATGTCATCAACAAAAGTTAAGTGGTTAAGATAAAACGCATAGGCGGCATATACCCTTCATGTGTCGAAACAATGGAATGGAATGGAATTTTGCTTAAGACCTACCTGATTGATATTTTCCGAAAAATAGAAATTATACAATTAACTTTTTAATTTGAAACTTTATCAATGCTAAAGGTGAATTTTTAATGCATTACTTTACTAGAAGAGAGTTCTTGAGTTTTATAGGGTTTTCCTTAAGGTATGAAGGTAGACAAAAATTACTGGTTCTTCACATATTTCTTCTTCACACCTCATTCTTCAAACTGCTTTTTGCCAAAATAGGGACTACTGCTATTATACAAGATCTTTGTTAAACATGCGGCAAAAATTCAAAGGATTATTCCTTGTATTATCCTACGAATATTTTGCCCTCTGATGATTTTTTTACAAGGGATATAAGGTGATAACATGAAAATCAGTTTAAATGTGAATATCATTTGAATACGTCTCGGAATTAATAATTTTTTATTTGTTAAGTTTATTGACATTGATTGACGGTATATTTTCTCTTTCTGACAGTAAAGCTTTTTCTTGTTAGTGAAGTTCTCTATCTAGAACAGTACACGTGCACCCTGGGTAATGCAAAATGAGCTGGGCAGCCAGACCAAATAATGGATTTCCTGGCTTCTAACATGCAGACAAACCAGAATATCCAGAATATTCAAACGCTTAATAATGAACCTTCTCAGGACCAACTGATTAAAAGACTTGGACCTTCAGTCCGCGTGTGCCATTTAAATATAGAAGGTATTAGCCGAGCTAAGAGTGAGTATATTTATCAAAGCTTCTCTTGATTAATGATATTGATGTAGTTCTAATCCAAGAAACACACGCTCATACTCCAGAAGACCTACGTAAAAGGGGCAGGATCCATGGAGATGACCTTATAAGCGCCACATATCACAATGTATATGGTGTTGCCACTTATGCGAAAAGCAATATTGAGCATGCCGATATACACAATCTGTCAATAAAACTGAAGGAGTTCACCATCAATAATACTTATAAACCACCCAATGTGATGTGACCATTGGATGTTCTGCCAACTACTGTCCACCCATCAATATATGCCGGAGACATCAATAGTCACCATGGCCAATGGAAATATGCACGCGACGATGTATGTGGTGTTGCGCTCAGTGAATGGGCTGACAATAATAATTTATACTTGGTTTTTGATGCCAAGTATTTGGAAACCTTCAGATCGGCTGCTTGGCGGAGAGATTATAACCCAGATCTTTGCTTTGTATCTCGAGACGGCGAGACCACCCAATACCTGTGTCCAGAAAAGTCTTACCTAATTTTCCACACAGCCAACACAGACCTGGTATATTGGACATACGACTTTCCGTCCCTATGGTGAGGTCTGTTCTTCGACCCAGATGGAACTTCCGCAGGGCTGACTAGCAGAGTTTTGCCAATCATCTAGATACATACATTTGCTTTATTCCATCAGAGCCTAAGTATTATCACCGATCCGTAGGTGCAGTTCTAGCTGCTGCTAAGAAACATATTTCTCGTGGATGCAGAAGGGAGTATATACCACGATGGAATGAACACTGCGAACAACTCTATTATGATACGGCAGCAGTGGAGATAGCGATATTGCGGACGACCACCTTCACAGTCTGGACGCTGCTAGAAATGCGCGCTGGACGGAGATGGTCGAGAACACAAACTTCAAACATTCAAGCAGAAAGGCATGGGGCCAGAGGCCTGGTATTTCAACCAACCAAAACTCCAACCATATAGTGGAAACTTCTAGAGTAGCCCGTAACAAACAACACACTACCAAATTAAAACGAGAACTTGCATCTCTAAGAGTTCGATGACCAAATGATTCAAATTTCTTCGCATTCTTCACATTGTCCGAACTGGATGAGGCCCTGAAACAGACTAAGCATGGCAAAGCACCTGGCTTAGATATTATACATCCGGAGTTCTTTAAACACCTAGGTAACACAGCAAGGAAATGGCTAGTCCGCTTCTTCTCCAATATCTTAGACAGGGGATCGGTGCCCAGCGAGCTTAAAAGAACAAAAATAGTGGTCATTCTGAAACCTGGTAAACCAGCTGATCTCCCACAAAGTTTAAGACCAATTTCCATGCTTAGCTATACGTACAAACTGCTGGAGATACTTCTATATAATAGAACGTGCTGTGACTAGGTGTTAGCTTTAACAACTTTCATAGGGGCTAGTTTCCAAGAAAGACATCTGCCATGTTTGTGGACCTGTCCGCTGCCTACGATACGGTCTGGAGAGAAGGGATGATTTACAAGTTACTAAAAACAATTCGCTGCTGAAAACGACAGCTCATCTCAATAACATTAGAAGCAACAGGTACTTCTTCTTGTATACAAGTACTCTTGATAAAGGCCTCATCAAGCCGAAACCTAGGTAGACAAAAATATCTTATTAAATGATTTTGAAGCATCTAAAAGCAGTGTACTAATTATTCCTAGCATTATTATATTATTTTAGTTAAGACAACAGACACAAATATGTCATGAAACATTTAGAAAAAAAATTAAATTATTTTTGTTAAAAGACACAAATATGTCTAGATTATTTTAAAATAAAATTTAAATTATTTTAGTAGAAACACAAGTCACAGATATAGTTCTTTGCCTTATCCACTCCTGAGCACTGAGCATGAACCCAACGGCCATATATTGCGCAACGGAATCAGAGTTCGCCATCTTTACGTGAGTCAAAGCAGATGAAACATAACTCTGTTTCATTTTCATTGCCCGATTGGTGATCGTAAAGATCTTTTACAGAAATATAATCTTTATCTGACGATTCGTCGAAAACTTGCCTCTACTTTATTTTTGTTTTTATTAATTAGTTGTTCTTTATTTCTTTGATTTTTTCCTAGACTTTCTCTATTTTCTCTTGTCTTTTCTGTTCTTTCTCTTTAAGGTGTAACTTCATCGGGGTAATTGTTATTATTTCCGAATATTATTTGGATATTGTTTGTCTCTTGGCAGGCTGCAAATCCGGTAACGGAGAGCTTTTACTAAGGACTTCAATAAGAAGATCTTGGATTTATTATCAATAGAACTTGAGCAAGCAGGTAGATGTTCTGAAGCTTTAGCTGATGCTGTTCGGTGGTTTTTCGCAAAATCTTCCTTTGACCAAAATGAGCACCTTGCAGCTGGAGGAGGCGGTGTGCGATGACGTTCAGATAAATCTTGTGCTGTCGATGATTCTGATACTTCATCTACAGTAGTAGGGGTTCCAGTATTTATGAAATCTTCTCCCGAAAAAATATTGGGTTAGATAGGAAATATCCCGATTGTTCTAAAACCAGACAGCCTTTTCTATGGGTGCTACCCTACTATATGATTTAAAGAACTGACTTGCCATCTCATGCACTATTATTTGACTTAAATGGTGCTATTTCAGATACATGTTACACTCGGAATTATATGATTTCCTCAGAGGCCCAAAGAAAGTCACATCTAAGGGTTGCATACGATGGGACAAGTGTGGTCGAAGGGACTGCAGTAGTTATATGCAGTAAGTGTAGCATGACTAAAATGATTGCAAAAAACAATCACAATGGGCTCAACTACATTCGTATTGGCATGTTTAACAAAATGTTTCAACCACAGAAGGAAAATTTCATCGTTGGGCCAACCACTGGGCCACTGCTTACATGATATTGACATCAGGTGGTCCATCTTGTTCTAAAAGTGGTGTATGTCGTTTCCTTGAAAAAATAAAGAAAGGTAGTATACATTTTCCCAAGGCACTCATAGCACAAATGACAGTTAGGTTTTTCACCGCCCACCACTTGTCACTGCCCCAACTCTTCATTTTCCCTTTTCAGCTAACACCATTCCAGGATCATGTACGACAGGACTTCCTGTTTTTTCCATGTTGTACATATTAGATGGATTGAACTTGTGCGTGGTCATCACATTCTGAAGATACTAATTTTATAGCAGAAAGATTTCGAACAAAAAAACAATTTAAATGTGGATTTCATTTGAATAAGTCTGGTGATAAATCATTTGGTTTCTATCAAATTTGTTGACATTGATTGACGTTATAATATTATCTCGTAGAGAGTTAAACTTTTGTTAGTGAAGTCTTCTATTATGGATCACTATGCTAAGGCCGCGATGGAAGTATGGACTAGGCGGTTGCATATTGATCGACTTCCTGATAGAAAGACGTTTCAAAGTATTTATTAACGTCTTCATGAAAAAGGCACATTGAAACAAAGTAAAGGACCATGAAGGCCAATGACCGCAAGAATAGTAGAAGTGAGAGAGAATGTGCTGAACATGATAGAGGCAGATCCAGGTACGTCTACTAGAATAAATGCAAACACTTTAAATGTAAAGATTTTGAAGGACTGCTTGTGGCACCCGTACCACTTATAACGCCTTCAGGCACGTCTTCCTGCCTATTCTCCTCAACATTTTCTTAATGACTTTTGATACCAAATTCCTCAACTACTCTCGCTGATTCTTTTTATCGATGAAGCGAATTTCCCAAGAGATGCAACGAGGAATTTCCACAAAAGCCAGTATGAGCTGAAGAAAATTCACATGAGATACTTGAATATCGTTTTCATCATCAGTTATCGTTGAAATTTTGGTTTGCATTATTATTGAAGGGCTAGAGAGAGGTTTATATACATTTTTCGGGATAATCGTTACTAAAATTGCTATCAATGAGATATGTAATAAAGTTTATGGTGGACCAGTGTATTTTAGTATGGTTCCTCGTAGGTATTAACAGTAGCATATGGAGATCTCTGGATTGGTTGAGGTGGACTTCACTTATGGCCTTAATAATCCCCATATTAAACTCCTTAAAACCCTCATATAAAGCTGTTAGTTTATACTACTCCAGGAAAAAATGTGTAATATTTGAGAAATCGGATAATTACTGGATTCAATAAGAAATGACACCAGTGTTTTTCAAAAAGTTTAGCTGTCAATAAGAAGAAGATTGGGGTCTTGCATCCGAGATGGAACTACCGTCCAATTGCCATAGTTTCCATCATGTCCAAAGTCATAAAGAAACTGATCAACGAAGAGTTCTTAAAATATTTCGAATGATCAGACACCATAAACGATCGTCAGTATGGCTTCCTCAGGCACAGATCAACGGGAGATCTCCTGACTGACGTGACGTATCTGTGGACCAAAGCTAAAAAGAGCTACGGCGATTATCGGGGGTGTGGCGTGTCGGACTGTTAAGCAAATTGACAGCATACGGACCATCACCAGCACTGCTTCTATAGCTTTCCAATTTCTTAAGAGATGGAAACATCCAATGGACATCTCTCGGAGGAATTTAAAATCAATGCTGGAGTTCTTCAAGGGTGTATATTACCCCTCCTCCCCCACTGTTCCTGCTCTATATCAACGCTCTCTTAGACAGGACAAACAATTCTATTTACAGCTTTGCAAACGACAGCACTTTTCTATCCTTATTTATGGCATAGACCCCAATGACCGCTGTTCGTTCCCAACGCGAGCGAAAAATTCAGATTGCTGCCATCAATGAGGATATGAATGCCATCGTGGAATGGTGTGAGGAATGCAATGTCCAATTTAACGCAAGAAAGACTCAAGCAGCTGTCTTTAAAAAAAACAAGCACCGCAGGACCTGACTTATCAACGACAGGACAAACAATGAATCTGTCCACATCTATAAGCTTGCTGGGCATCAACGTAGAAAACAACATATCTTGGCGTAATCACGTCACCAAAATCGCCAAGGCAGTAGCATAAAAGCTAGGAGCACTCTACAAGGCAGAAAAGTTGTATGTACACCTCATCACCTCTTACTGCTCTATAAGGCCCAGATAAGACCATTTCTGGAATACTGCTCCCATTTGTGGAGCTCGGCTAACCCAAACACTTGCCTAAGATGTTATATTCCACGCAGAGGAGAGCAGTACGTCTTATGGATGACCCAATGTTGACAAAAATTCTTGAATATCGAAGAAAAGTGGTGGTGGACCTATCTCTTTACCATAGATACTACTACGGAAGGTATTCGAACGAGCTGGCACTTATGATTCTTCCCAGAGTTGTGCTAAACAGAAACACCCGCCAGACACAAGCTGCTCATTAACATACCAGTCAGTTGCAAAAAGCGAGGACATTGCTGGCAGAACTCGTTTGTCTGGAGGACTGCCTCGCTCTGGATAGGACTTCCGAGTAACGTCTTTCCCGAAAATTACAACCAACAGCGCTTCAAGTCCAACGTCCACCATCTTTACGCACACGCACCGCTCGTTGACTGATATCGGATTTTCCTTTCATGCGTGTGCCGAATATAAAGAAAAAACAATTGTTCGGGTTAGTTTGGGTTGTCTACAAGAGATTGGTTAAGACGCCTTGCATGTAATATTTGGTAATAAAATATCTAAAATTTTTATCGGTCTGTATCTTCGAAGCAAAGCAACTTTTCAAAAATCATCGAGAGACAAAATACTCTTCGAATAATCCAGGGAATATCACCTTGAATTTTTGCCGTATGTTTAGTAAACACCCTGTATATGCTTCACCTTCGATTCTTTAGGCATAGTATTTTAAATTTGAGAAATAGTTGCTCCACTTTTACCACATCTTCTAGCCTTAAGGTCCACAATTATTTCTGTCATTTTATTAAACTCGAAACTGCATATTATGTCTAACACCATGCAAATTTTATCGAGAAACATTACAGTTTGCATTTTTTCAACTAAAAGTGTAAGGGTTCTTTACAAGGGACGTGGTTCCACGCCAATGGGGTTGATAGTGTTCGTATTACAGTTATCGATACTTTTGCGCACACGTATGAATAGTTTAAATTCCTCAGCGGTTCTTACAATAATTGCATCACATACAGAATGATTCATTTATCAAGTTAGTAAATCAACAGACTTAAAATCAAAACTATTACGCAATTTAGGTTGCCCGATAAAGATAACTAATTATCTTTATCTAATCGTATCCGGCGCCGTAAGCTAAGAACATTTATTCTACTGGTACTTAATAAAGTCACTCATTGTGCATCGGTTAGTTCAGAAAGTAATTTCTACGAGTAAACCGGCGTTAGTTGTCATGGGAAGTTGTTGTGGATGTTTTCGTAGAAGTTACAACGTCGCATCAGAAAATATGGAACATCCAGAAAGAGCAACGGTATTTCCTTTCCCTGACGAAGTAATCGCTGGAGTTGATGTTACAGAAGAAGCTTCGGTTACACAACAGCTGATGGAGAGGAATCCGCACCAAGACGAGTCTGCCAACGAAAGGCATGAACCGGAGCTTCAAGCTCCTAATGTAGAAATTCCTGTGGCAAATGCAGAAACTAACATAAATACTGACGAGGTAACGGAAGAAGTGTTACTTACCGCTATAGAAGAGCCAGTGCATAGGAACTTACAGGAAAATGCTGCTGTACAAAACCACCATGCATCCAGAAAATCTATTATTGCGCAACCGGATATGGGTTCTATCTCTGAAGCGGTTGCAGTTGTTACTTTCAAATCAGTGCGGACAGAAACTGTAATTCAGGAACACGGTCAACGCGCTGCACCTCCTCCAGCTAAACGAGCTATTTCGGTAGAAGCCAAGTCATCTAGTTTTATAGTTGACGTGCCACAGTATGAGGGACTTGGACCTGATGGTAGTTATATGGTGGCTTTCAATAAACAAGAGCTGAAAAGTGGATGAAAATGCCTACGGTCGCTGCCCAATTTATCTCGAATCTTGTTTGGTGCTTATTTATTTTTTTTGTTAGTTTTAGCCGTATAGCTTTAGGTAAGATGATGCAACAAATGATTCATTCATAAAATTGGTTTAAAGGATTTTTAGCCTAATTACCTCATGAGGCGATGGTTTTGAGATTTATATTGTCGTAATTAAATGCATATTTACGATATTGGTCTGAACATACAAAAAGGTGCAAGGCCATAAGATTCTTAAAGCCAATTAATAAATAATGTCAAATTAGTGCAATTAGTATGTATAAATATGTTCCTGCAGAAGCAAATATTTAAATCATGTTTATTTGCATTTGTAAATGTGTATGCTTAGTTTATCTAATAATTAATATTTTCTAAGCGTATCGCAACTATGCTTTTAGAAGTTATTCCATGACGTTTTTTATATTTGTTTCTAATGTTTATATTTGTTTTTAGTGTTTATTTGATGATAGGCTATTTTTTATTACTTGCTGCAGATTCTTTAATATTATATAACTGTTTTCTACCGTTTTAAATATAGTATAGTCTTTTTGTAGAGGATGTTTTTCATTATTTGTAGCAGGAATAAATTCACAATTTTTTTACAGAAGCTATTTAATTTTTAATAATAGTGTTCGACGAGTTTTTGGAAAAATTTATAGGACTTGAGTAAACTATGTTACCTAACGGAAAACTTTTAACTAATTTTATTTTCACACGATATATGAAATATTGTTAATGAGGAAACACAGACCGACCTAGGGTTACAATTTTGCCAAATATTGCGGGATTTCATGATATTATTTAATTATAAAATTACCAGTACGCGACTCTACATCATGTGAAGTGATGAAGTCATCAGTAAGTGGGATGAGCGCATTTTTATTTACGATAATTTAGATAATCTAAATACACCTAATTTTTATCGTTTATTATCAGTTTATTTCGTCACCACTTCTACTCACGTCATACCATATTATTTAAAAACATCTGTGTACACTTTTCTCCTTAAGTGAAAACATTTTTATATTACCGGTAAGAGCCAGTTCAAAAATTACGTCCCCATTGTAATAAAAATTATTGCTCTCAATTCAAATGTGTAATAGTATAAATATTATTACAATTCCTGATTATACATTGATTTTGATGCATTTTAAAATATACAATTTTTTAAAAAGCAAATATTATTTATTATTTGATCAATTTGCACATTTACAATAATTTATACTGCCTGCTAACTGAAATGATTCTACAACCAACATTATTACAATTTATTGTATACCGCCTAATTTATATGCGCCTTAGAAGGGAAATTTCTGATCAAAGAAATTTCTTTGCAGATGTTTGAAAGTTTACAATACAGTTAATAAACAATAAATGATACTACAATACTTATATAGGTATGTGCTACTTTTTCATGAGACGAAAGATGCCGCAAACAGAAGTTTCATAGCCCCCTTGGTTTTTGAGATACAGGGCGAAAATTTGTTATTTTCGGGCACCCCTCGTATCTCTGTTAACCTGTATAATATCAGAAAGGTGAAAACGGGCTCCCATAGAGTTTTTTGCCTAGAATTCAGTAGCGTACGTGAAATTTTTTTAGCTATTACCGTTTTTGAAAAAGAAGGCAAACTTTTATTTTTTCAAATGGAATACCCTGTATATTTTTTCTAATTTAAACTGACTTTTCTTCTGGACTTTTCAAAAATGTACAGTAAATAGGTATTTTCAAAATGTGAGCTTAAAATTTAATTTAACCAAATATATAATTATCTTAGAATAGAATCACAGCAAAGCCAAAAGGGGGTAATGTAGAACATAAATTTTTATTTTATAAACAATCCATAACTCTCTTACAATTAAAAATCGAATTTAAATATATATATTATGTGGTTAGGTAGACTCATCTAATAAATCAGTAACAATAAAAAAATAATATTAAAATAGATGGTCAAATTTATTGCCCCGCTGCGCTGGTGTTGTGTCAAATATCTGACACAATATCGTTATTCTCCGTAGGGTATTTGGAATTGGACGTCCTTCCAATTGCGTAAATGCCTGATGAGTGGCGTTACAGAGATCTTCAACTGTGTTATGTCGGAAACGACTAATCCTAATTATTCGGATTGCGCTTCGACTAAACACAAATAGGGAAATTTGAGGGAAAGGTGCGTCATGTAAATTAAACCACAGATTCCTAATACGCATAATTTATTAAAGAAAGACGTGCCATATTCCGCCTGGAATTCACGAGGGAAAAGAGCATGGCAGAGAAAACCTCGATCACAATTCCTAAACCGAGCTATGCTGTACCTTTATTAGTATAACAATTAATTAAATTATTGTCTCACGCACCACAATTCGTCGTTTCACACTTGTGACAATACTACAATACATTCAAAACTGAAGAGGTTAGTATTAGTTAGCCAGACGTCGCCAGCAGGTACTGAGGTCCCATACAGGAGGCTACTCAGCTATAGTAGCCAATATCTCTAGTAAGACCTGCAGGCCGATTAATATATATTTCCTTCGTCATCGCTTAGCGATTGATTACATTATTTGTGATTGAATGGTATTCCTTTACTGTTGCTTATTAGTTATAGTCATTTCGATATAATACATTTCAATTACGATATATGGTTTTATTCTGTGTAATTGTGCACAGGCTACAGATCCTTTATCATTTCGGGCGCTTATAAGCAATTGGCATTAAGTCGAAAATCAAGAATACAAATTAATTTTAATTTAAATTTCACATAGGTTTCATACAAAAGCAAATCATTACAAATATAAAATTTGTTAAAAGAACGACTTAGGGTGCTTTGCTCGCAAGCCCATGATTTATAGCTAGGATATTCGCTCAATCAGGGGAGGAAAATGTTAGTGGATTCATCAGGTCCCTTGCTGTTGCATATTCATTACAATCACAGTCATACTGAAACTAAAATTCCAGCACGAAAAAACAGACCGAAAAAGCAGTGTTAGTCACAGCATAAAACGATTTCATTAAATATATCCACATGGCATACCTTCAAATATTAATTATCAATGAGAATAAAGGAAATATTTATGCAAATCATGTTAATACCAATATCAAAATATATACACATGTTATGCCATTATATATGAATTATCCATGAAAATAAAATATATAATCGTACAAATAATGTTAATAAGTTTCATTTTTCCGACTTGTGATGACATATTGCAACACAGAAGCAAAACAATTCACCAAAAACCAAAATAAACCGTATACTCCGCTGGCTTCTGACTCTCTATTTTCCGTTCTCGAGCAATACCTTTCGGATCTCCTCCAAAAAAACTCGCAAAAACTCGACTGCAATTTATGACTTGATTTATCTTTTACATGTATAAAGGGTGTCTCAAAATATATACATATATAGGGTATCTCAGGTCTAATGACATAGTATTTTAAATAGGTGGGTTATCTCCGTTTATAAAATAAAAATGTAAGGTCCTCATTACTGGTACTTTCCTTTCCTTATACCCTACTATTTTCCGTTTCTTATGCCCTACTGAGAATAACGATATTGTGTCAAAAATGTTTGAGACAGCAAGGCAATACATTTGAGCACCCATTTTAATATTTTTTTAATATTGTTACTGTTTTATTAGATAGGTGTATTTAACCACAAAATAGATATTTAGTTAGATTTTTAATTATAAAAGAGTTAGGGGTTGTTTATAAAATAAAAATTTTAGGTCCTTATTACTGCTACTAGTTACCATTTTCCATCATACACTATATCCACATTACCCCCTTTTGGCTTTGCAGTGATCAGATAATTTAAAAAATTTTAAATAAATTTTAAGCTCACATTTTAAAAATACCTATGGACTATTATATATTTTTGAAAAAATCAGAATACCTCAGTTAAAATTTGAAAAAAATATACAGGGTATTTCATTTGAAAAATATAAGTTTACCTTATTTCTCAAAAACGGTCATAGCTAAAAAAAATTTCACGTACGCCACTGGATTCTACGCAAAAAAAACTCTACGGGAGTTCATTTTAACCTTTCCGATATTATACAAGGTAACAGAGATACGAGGGGTGCCCAAAATTGACAAATTTTCAATTTCGCCCTGTATCTCAAAAACCAAGGGGCTATGAAACTCTGTTTGCGGCGTCTTTCGTTTCACGAAAAAGTAGCACATTAATGCGAAAACTGCATCCTCCTAACTCTACTAATAACCAAGATACTCCGCAATTACAACAAAAATCTGGACATGCACCAAAGAGTAATTTTTATTTGTTTTTGAAATGCAAGGAAGTTTAAGAATATTTACATGATGTATACTGACCGTTAATTGAAAAGAGTAATACAATACCTGCCCTTCAATTCAATTGAGTAGTAAAACAATTGTAACTAAAACCTTTTGAATATTCATTGATTTAGATATACTTCATACAATACAATAAATATTACTACAATATTTATAGAGGTACGTACAGATTTAGATGCACAATAATACTTATTTGTTTCTGAAATGTTAAGGTCGTTTAAGAATATCTACATCATGTATACTGACCGTTAATAATTAAAAAGAGTAATACAATAACTGCCCGTCAATTGAACTGAGTAATAAAACAATTATAACTAAAACGTTTTGTAGATCCATTGATATGATATATCTCTTATAAGAACATAAATAATACTACAATATTTATATAGGTATGTAGAGATTTAGATGCTCAAAAGAGTAATTTTTATTTGTTTTTGAAATGTAAGGAAGTTAAAGGATGATGATATTGAAAAGAATATTACAATAACTGCCTGTCAATTGAACTGAGTAACACAACAATTATAACTTAAACGTTTGGTATATCCATTGATTTAGATATACCTCCCGTAATACAATAAAAATTACTACAATATGATAGGTTTAGATGCACAAAAATATTTTTTATTTATTTTTCAAATGTAAAGAACTTGAAGGATATTTACATGATATATACTTGTGTTAATTGTTAAAGGGGTATTACGATAACTCCCCGTCAATTGAACTGAGTAACACAACAATTATAACTAAAACGTTTTGTATATCCATTGATATACAACAGTATTACCATAAATATTACTACAATATTTATATAGGAATGTGCAGGTATAGATGCACAAATGAGTAATTTTTATTTGTTTTTGAAATTTAAGAAGAATTTGAGTTTAAGAATATTTACATGATGTATACTGACCGTTAATTGAAAAGAGTAACACAACAAATATAACTAAAACGTTTTGTATACCCATTGATTTAGATAATATACTTCTCGTAATACAAAAAATATTATTAGAATATTTATACAGGTATAGTGTATACAAGTATTTACACACCACTTCAGAAACTCAGTCTTAAATAATTAACCTAGTTTTCTTGTTATTACTCTCTGTTTAAAACACAAAAACTATATTTGAATAGGTAAATACATTCGAAAGGTTCGTTATAATTTTTTATTAACCCATTCCTAAGAAAATTACAAGCTAGCTGCAGAGAGTGGCTAGCCGTCCGAAGGACGGCAGTTTGTTGAGCAATCCGTCATGTCAATTCTGTCGAATGCCTTCGAAATATCCAACGCAATCGCTCGAGATTCTCCGTAGTTTTCAATTGCCCCACTCCATTTATGAGTGACATAGGCCAATATATCTCCTATCGATCTTTTTTTGCGAAAACCGTATTGTTTATCGCTAATTATTCTATTGTTCTCGAGGTACTTGAGTAGTTGCTGATTGACTACACGTTCCATGGCTTTCGAGATTATTGGAAGCAAGGCAATTGGGCGATAGTTTGAGGGCGTGGTTTTCTTGCCTTTTTTTGGAATAGGTTGCACTCGAGCGACTTTCGTAGAAGATGGCTAAATCCCATTTCGGTAAGGTAGAGCAAAAAGTCTTGAAAAAAAATGGGTGTTAGTTCGTTGGCGCAGTTCTCTAGCGCGATGGGAGGTGCTCTGTGGTACAATTGCATTTTCTTGATAAGATCTGGCGATAAAATCTTCGTCGCCAAAAATATCTCTTCAGCATAAATCTCTGTAGCGGCACGTCCGGTAGACTGAACTTTCAAATAAGCTCTACCAAAAAGTTAGCTGACATTAAATTCGGTGTATCTACGTTACTGTCTTCTTAAAATCACTCCAATTTCCTCACTACAAAATACCTTCAATGCTCTTATTATTATTTTATCTTGTGATTATAAGGAGGAAGACACAAAATAATTTAAAAAATTTCTTCGGCCATATAGGTTTCTTTTTAAGTATTTTGGATTTGTTTGTCATTTTTGCAATATGACAATAGAGTAGAAAGAGGATCGTTGTATCATTTAGAGGCCGCCAAATCATTGCCTTGTTTCGTGCCGCCACTTATTTTTTTCTATCTATACATGCTTCTTTACATTCCTTAGAGGCATTGTATCGTGAAAAATCCTTTGTCAAAGTATCTAGTTCAGAGTAACAGTAACTCTACATTAGCAACCCACTCCTTAGTATTCCAAAATGCTTGACAAATATTGAGAACTGGCTTTACAGTGATCATTAAACTAAAGGACAATAGGAGCAGCTTATGAAGCGAATATTAGAAGACAGGTTCCACTTACAGTTTTGCCAGGAAAGGGGATTTCACGTTTCAGTCGATATGCCACAATCAGCTACTTTACTTTATATTCACCAATTCCGATGCGCTTGAAATCATTAATTTTTTAACAAAGCAGCTGTCGAAAAGCTGGAAGGTTTACGAAAGTTTACATAGCAGCATACGCAGCAGATAAGCAGAGTACCATTTGTTAAAGCTGCATTTTGCAAGACGATCTTTATGAAATTATGTGATCCTCTAGGATTGTTGTTTTGTTGAATATATTTAAAGAGTGAAATTGAATTTCTCAGATCCAATTAGGTACCCAGCCACAAGAGATACATCAAAATCAACGTATGAAAAGCATAAGAGCATATATTGAATATACGATATTTTAGTTCCACCAGTTTAATGCTTGACAAGAAACAATTTATTTTAGAATATGATTTATGGCAAACCAAATATAGAACCAGCGAATATTAACGTCAGTATCATGGCTATTTTAAGACGAAGTTTAATAATAATAAATAATATAAAGTAGTAAGCTAAAGACAAGTAGAAATCGCAGTTATAATTCTGGTAACACTTTCGGCAAGAAAATTTAGAAGTTTGATCTGACCCCTGTAGCAGTGTCTACAAGAACCCTTTCGATCGGACCTCAGCTTTTTTAGCTAGGACACAAGTGACAAGGAAATCTAAAACACAAACGGCAATATATTAAATCTTGTAAAAGGACAATTTCGTGGACTGGTAACGTTGTAAATGTTATTAAATACAGTATTGCGATTTTCTCTTTTTACTGGTCGGTTTGTGGTATCGATACTCTCGCTACCTTACTTCTCGCGACCTTACTTCCGAAGTACCAATCTGCTCGACAGGTATAACCGTTTGACCGCCACTTGACAGAGCTGGTATATATATATTTTTTTTTTGAGAAAATTGATAGCTTTTCTCGCATGAACAGTTGAACAGTGAAGGCGAGCAGGCCGTTTTCCGTATCAGGTCTAACTACCTCCTGATTGCATCGTTGAAGTTTTAAGCAAATTAACTTTCTAAAATTATCGGCCATATCGTCTATAAACGGTGTGTGATGAACTAGTGTGATAGCACATTTTTTTAAAGGTATGTTCGACACGAGCGTTTCTATTTTAAATGGCTAAAGTTATTTATCACTTACCTACGGTCCTTCTGTGGGACAGAATTCCTTCTATGGGATAGAGTTGCTTCTGTGAGGTAGGATTTCACGCTGATCTAGCTAATCCCGCCGTCAGTTAGCCTTTTTTTTGTCAGGATGACGCAACCACATGGTACTACGCGAGTCTACTACTCGACCAGAACCAAGTAAAATCAATTTAAATTATATAAGTGCCTTAATTACTGCATATTTCTTACCATTATATTATATACTTTTGATTAATGGATTTGTAGCTAGGCGACTGTAGGCAGTTTGCCTTAATTATCGTGTATAGCTTACCGGTATATATCATTTTAATTAATGAATATATAACCAAATGATTGTAGGTCATTTGACTTAATTATCGTATGTTTTTACCGTGAGATATCATTTTAAATGATGATTATATAGTCAGGCGACTGTAGGTAGTTTCTTTAAATTGCCGTGTATTTCTTACCGTTATGTATCATTTTAATTAATGAACATATAATCAAATAACTGTAGGTCGTTTGCCTTAATTACCGTATATAGCTTATCGTAATATATAATTTAAATTAATGAATGTATAATAATTAAACGACTGTAGTTTATTTGACATGTATCGTTTATATTCCCCTTAATTATCGTTTCAATTATTGATCTAGCTATCTTGCTTATCTAGCTTATCTTTTAATTTTATCTTTAGTTAGTTAGATAATTCATTTGGCTAGTGTCAGATTAGCTAATGTAGTTAATTTTTTCTGTATTTGGCGGTAATTTATTTCACATAACTGAAATTTACTAATTTAATTTGTTGCTTTGATATCGGAATCGACTTGAGCTCAATTCGTTTACCTATAGATATTTAACGGCTGTGTATGTACATATTTACCTCACTGGTTATTTTATTGATTTGGTATTATTGAGGACTGTTTATTGGTCCACTGATACTGTCGCTGCCACGGGATTAAGTTAAGTTAACTTTGGCTAATAATCATTTCATTTATTCCTGCATATATTTACTTGCTATACCTATACAATAAGATTTGGGCCATATTAAGGTTATAAGGCATTGCTTAACAAGTAGTATCTTATATTGATTTGACTTATTATTCTTGTGATATCAGTGAAATACCTTACAAGACAATCTTCTTATTAGTTAGAGAGCATAATCATAACCTCAAATATTCTCTAAATTTTATTACTCTATTTTTATGGATCAATAATTATCGATAAATTTCTTGCAAACAAATTTAGTGGCACCCTATCCTAACTGCCAAGACATAGACCCACGCCTTTAAAAAAAAATTAATCCGCTGATAAAACCAGGCATATGAATCGCCTAAGGTGCAATTAGCAAATAAGGTTATACATATTTGGCACACAACGCTTAAGGCTGATTACAGATTGGGCATCCATTCAGACATGTTTTTAACATGAATAAAGAGTTTCAAAAACAGGAGAGGATATAATACTTTTTATATTTTTTTCAAAACTGCATCTACGTTTAATAAGGAACAATCTATTTTTGAATATGCTTTGTGCAAACCTCTGTAGCCAGCCAAACGTACAAACGAATGTTAAATTTGTGGTTCTGGATGTTTTCAAATCACGACCAACAAATAAGCTAAACATAACAGTAGAAATGGCATCCACCCGGATTTTAAATATACTATTAGTCGCAGTTTCTTCAAGAGCTCTCAAAATTCATTCAAACCTTCACTAACTGATCTAACCACAGGACGCAAGTCACAAAAAAATTGTATAGCATAAGGCACTATGTACTTGCAAGCTTAAATGTCTGTAAAACCTTAGAAACCCCAATTCAATCTCATAATGTACCCAACCAGATGATCATTATGGTATAAGTGACTCCCGACTGTGTTTTTGTAAAATTCTTAATTACTTATGCCGAAAGGAAGCATTAAGATAAAGGACCGAAGTTTGGGCAAAACTCGCATACAGGGTTAAGAGCACTGTATGAGGCTAATGAAAAATGTGGAATTGTTTCTTAATATAAATTACTAAAAATGGGAGGTCCATTAGAAATGTCGAAGCCAATTACGCACGTTATTTAATCCGAACGTTTGAATAATTTATTTGTTTTTAGTAATGTTTGATGTTTGCAGTGTAATAAATTATAATCCGCGAGTAACGATTAATGACTGGTTCGATACGAGTTCCTTCCGTTATGTTATCTAAAAAATGCGTGATAAAATTAGTAGTTGGAATGGTATGTCTATTTACTTCTCTATCCTAATTAGTAGTATTACGTTTTACTACGTAGGTATGCATGGAGAGAATTTGGGCCACGTTGGATCCACCGAAAAATTCATTTTAATATATTGAATAATACAAAAGTTGTAAGAGTGAATTAGTTATT